>SJYX01011524.1:2670-14505 GCA_006410675.1 Oreotragus oreotragus
TGTTTCCACTGTTTCCCCATCTATTTGCCATGAAGTGATGGGACCAGATGCCATGATCTTCGTTTTCTGAATATTGAGTTTTAAGCCAACTTTTTCACTCTCCTCTTTCACTCTCATCAAGAGGCTTTTTAGTTCCTCTTCACTTTCTGCCATAAAGGTGGTGTCATGTGCATATCTGAGGTTATTGATATTTCTAGTCAATTTAAAAAACTGTTATAGACAATCTAGTGCACAAGAATAGCTCAAGATATACCAGATGAAAAGAAGCAATTTTTACAAAACTGCATTTTAGAAAAATATCATTTGAAAAAGAAGATATAGAGTAAAAAGAATACAGCACGAAAACATTATTTAGAGAATATAGAGTAAAAATCATTAAAAATAATATTAAGATCCAAAGGTTAACAGATATTACCTTCTAGAATTATTTTTGATTTAAAATTTCACTTACTTTTCCTTAGCTTTCCTTTCTGAAATAAATACACATTATTTTTGTAATAAGAAAAAAACTTTTTAGTAAGAAAATATTTCAAGAAAAAGCAATAATTAAACTCAAGTGTAGTTTTTCAAGTGTCAGAATGTAACCTCTTTCTTTAAAGGGATCCGACACTTATTGACAGTCATGATTCTCCCAAAACAGATTGGCAAGAGCCTCTGTTAGGTAAGGGATCAGACACTTATTGACAGTCATGATTCTCCCAAAACAGATTGGCAAGAGCCTCTGTTAGGTAAGAGAGGTGAGTATGTTAACAGACTGGCAAGTATATGATATGATTCTGACACCAGGTTTTCATATCATGATTTTCCAAAGAGGAAACAGAAGTTAAGAGAGATTAAGAGATCGGCCCAAGATCATAGCAAGAAGTCTGGGTTCAGATCCAGTTCTACTGGATTCCAGGCTCACCCTCCTTTCACTTGCATGTAATACAGGGGTTTGAGAACAGGGACTCTGGGACCAGACTGCCTGGGTTCAAAGCTCAGTGATGCCACTTACAAGACAAGTAACCTCAGGTGGGTTATTTTTAACCTCCACATGCTCCAGAATTTTGCCTAAAGTGGTGACATATCTTGGACTTCCCTGATAGCTCAGTTGGTAAAGAATCCGCCAGCAATGCAGGAAACTCCAGTTCGATTCCTGGGTTGGGAAGATCCTCTGGAGAAGGGAAAGGCTACCCACTCCAGTTATTCTGGCCTGGAGAAATTCATGGACTGTATAATTCATGGGGTCGCAAAGAGTTGGACACAAATGAGCGACTTTCACTTTACTTGCAAGATATCTGAAGTGCTTAGAGCAATTCTTAACACAGCAAATACTGCATAAATGTTAGCTAATACTGCATACACTACTATACCTGATCTGTGCTTAGGCAGCGTTCACTGGTGTAGAGGGTGGTCACCTGACCCTAGTGAGGTCAATAAGTACCCTACCTGGATTTGAGACAAAGAAGGTTGTGNGACACTTATTGACAGTCATGATTCTCCCAAAACAGATTGGCAAGAGCCTCTGTTAGGTAAGGGATCAGACACTTATTGACAGTCATGATTCTCCCAAAACAGATTGGCAAGAGCCTCTGTTAGGTAAGAGAGGTGAGTATGTTAACAGACTGGCAAGTATATGATATGATTCTGACACCAGGTTTTCATATCATGATTTTCCAAAGAGGAAACAGAAGTTAAGAGAGATTAAGAGATCGGCCCAAGATCATAGCAAGAAGTCTGGGTTCAGATCCAGTTCTACTGGATTCCAGGCTCACCCTCCTTTCACTTGCATGTAATACAGGGGTTTGAGAACAGGGACTCTGGGACCAGACTGCCTGGGTTCAAAGCTCAGTGATGCCACTTACAAGACAAGTAACCTCAGGTGGGTTATTTTTAACCTCCACATGCTCCAGAATTTTGCCTAAAGTGGTGACATATCTTGGACTTCCCTGATAGCTCAGTTGGTAAAGAATCCGCCAGCAATGCAGGAAACTCCAGTTCGATTCCTGGGTTGGGAAGATCCTCTGGAGAAGGGAAAGGCTACCCACTCCAGTTATTCTGGCCTGGAGAAATTCATGGACTGTATAATTCATGGGGTCGCAAAGAGTTGGACACAAATGAGCGACTTTCACTTTACTTGCAAGATATCTGAAGTGCTTAGAGCAATTCTTAACACAGCAAATACTGCATAAATGTTAGCTAATACTGCATACACTACTATACCTGATCTGTGCTTAGGCAGCGTTCACTGGTGTAGAGGGTGGTCACCTGACCCTAGTGAGGTCAATAAGTACCCTACCTGGATTTGAGACAAAGAAGGTTGTGCCATTTGGGATTTTCTCATGGATTCTCATCTTCTTCAGATCTTAAGCACACATCTTAGAAGGGTTTGCATAGTCTGTGATCAAGCCATTGCTTGGCAAATCCATTGGATCTATATACTAAAGGCCCCCCTGCCACTGCAGATCTATGAAACTTGAGTCAGATCTCTCCAAGGGTTTCAAACACATTTCCCAAGAAGACAAGTAGGAAACTGCCATAGATGCAGAAAGCCTATTCCATCAATTTATTTTCTTATATCCCTCATCTAATTCAGGAGAAGTCCCCAAAGCCCAGCCCCTGGATGATTGAAGCTGGCTCTCCTTTCAATCCAGAGACCAAATGGACATTAGCTTCAGGCCACTCAAGAAGGATATGAGCATCCCCAAGCCCCAGGTGTATCCCATTGCAGCTTTTTCCTATGCCAGCTCCTCAGAACTCCACTTCCAGGGCATGTTTATATTTGTCGTATGAAGAAAAAATGTTCTGTAGCCAAATAAATTGGGAAAATTTTGCATTAAACAAAACTGTAGACTTTCTCAGGATCATTAACATGCTAATATGAAGTATGAGTATGAGTCTCTAAGAGGTGGATGTGATAAACATTTCCTTTCCATATACTCTGTATTCACATATTCAAAGACCAATATGTCATGGGACACATTTCAGGAAATGTCACCTGGCTTTGTAACCACAGGTCCTTATTGAAGGGTAAAACTGACAAGTTCCTTGGCTGTGCAAGAGTCTAGGCATGGAGGATGGTCAATAAAAGAGAGAATAGGCAAATCCATAGTCAAGAGGCCCAGAACAGAGATGAAAAACTGGACCAAAGGCAAAAATGAAGATGGTATCAAAGTCAGGAATTCTGCATAGAAGGTGAGAAGACTATGGGAAGGTATTTTAATTTTATGTAGATGCTAAAACAAATGATCACAAACCTAGTGGTCACAAAATTTGAAAACGCTTGCTCCTTGGAAGAAAAGCTATGACACACCTAGACAGGATATTTAAAAGCAGAGACATTACTTTGCCAACAAAGGTCCGTCTAGTCAAAGCTACGGTTTTTCCAGTAGTCGTGTACAGATATGAGAGTTAGACCAAAAAGAAGGCTAAGTGCAGAATAATTTATGCTTTCAAAGTGTGGTACTGGATTGACACACCTAGACAGGATATTTAAAAGCAGAGACATTACTTTGCCAACAAAGGTCCGTCTAGTCAAAGCTACGGTTTTTCCAGTAGTCGTGTACAGATATGAGAGTTAGACCAAAAAGAAGGCTAAGTGCAGAAGAATTTATGCTTTCAAAGTGTGGTACTGGAAAAGACTCTTGAGAATCCCTTAGACAGCAAAGAGAACAAACCAGTCCATCCTAAAGGAAATCAACCCTGAATATTCACTGGAAGGACTCATGCTGAAGCTGAAGCTCCCATACTTTGGCCAACAGATGAGAAGAGCCAACTCATTGGAAAAGACTCTAACAAAGAGAAAGACTGAGGGCAGGAGGAGAAAGGGACGACAGAGGATGAGATGGTTGGATGGCATCACCAATTCAATGGACATGAGTTTGAGCAAGCTCCAGCAGTTGGTGATGGACACGGAAGCTTGGTATGCTGTGGTCCACGGGGTCGCAAAGAGTCAGACACGACTTAGCGACTGGACAACAAGTGGCTTAAAGCAGCACAAAATATTTTCTCTGACAATCCTGGAGGTCAGAGGTCTAAAGGGAGTGTTAAGGGGCTAAAATCCAAGGGTGAGCAGCACTGGTTCCTTCTGGAGGCTCTCCCCCTCCAGAGGCTGCTCCTTACCCGTCCGCCTTCTGGGAACTGTCTTGGCTTCCAGCCTCATCACTCCAATTTTTGCTTCTCTTATCACACTGCCTTCTCCTTGCATTCCTCTTACACAAGACCCTTGGGATTATGCTTCACCATTTGAAATATCTAGGATAACATTCCCATTTCAGTATTCTCAACCATATATGCAAAGTTCTTTTTGCCATGTAAGGTAATGGAGGGTAGAGGCCAGAGGTGGGAAGGCAGGTAGGGAATGACTTGGAAATCATGGTGACTCAAGATGGCTCGACCCCTTCACTTGTTCAGTCTCTGAGTCGTGTCCATCTCTTTGTGAACCCATGGACTGCGGCACATCAGACTCCTTTGTCCCTCACTATCTCTCAGAGTTTGCTCAAATTCATATCCATTGAGTCAGTGATGCTGTCTCGCCATCTCATCCTCTCTGCCCACTTCTCCTGGCCTCAATCCTTCCCGGCATCAGCGTGTTTTCCAATGAGTCAACTCTTCACATCAGGTGGCCAAAGTATTGGAGCTTCAGCTTCAGCATCAGTCCTTCCAATGAATATTCAGGGTTGATTTCCTTTCAGACTCACGGGTTTGATCTCCTTGCAATCCAAGGTACTCTTAAGAGTCTTCTCCAGCACCACAATTTGAAAGCATCAATTCTTCAGTGTTCAGCCGTCTTTATGGTCCAACTCTCACATCTGTACCTGACAACTGGAAAGACCATAGCTTTGACTATACGGACCTTCATAAGCAACAGCAAGGATTTCTCTGTGCCGGTTCCACCAGCTAGCCGTTCCCCTTCATAGCAGGATGGTTAACACTACCCATAGGCACAATTAAGTGCAGAATGCAAGACAATCGCTCCCTGCCTTACTGGCGGGACCTAAAGCTTCACTGAAACTGCAGCAGGCAGCGATATATCCCTTATAATTTGGATATTAGAAACAAAATTACAAAATAGATGTGTGCAGTAAAGAGGAGAGTTAAATTTGGGGGTTTAAAAATCTGAGCAGGTTGCTGTTTGTCTTTTCACCAGTTGTTATACCTATGTTTATACATAGGATTTTAGAGCAACTATTTCTTTCTGTTAAGGATCAACACTGAAGAAGAAAATACACATACCTGTACACACAAATTATAGAGTAAAACCTGAACCACTAGTGTATTATTTGAATGATACAAATAAGATTATCCAGAGTTATTTCATATCACAGACAAATACTTGAAGGCACAGTGTACCCAAAGTCTGCTGATGCGAGAACTTCGTTGATGTCTTGCCAGAAAATCAAATATGCATGTAAAGTGTCAGTCATTCAGTTGTGTCCAACTCTCTGCGACCCCATAGACTGTGTCCTACCAGGCTCCATGGTCCATGGAATTCTCCAGACAAAAATACTGGAGTGGGTAGCCATTCCCTTCTCCAGGGGAACTTCCCAACCCAGGGATCAAACTCAAGTCTCCTGCATTGCGGGCGGATTCTTTACTATCTGAGCCACCAGGGAAGCCCATGCACTTAACCCAGGGGTCGTTTGACAGTCTGAGGCTGCCTTACCTTCTGCTATCTCTGATAATCTAGGCAGGACTAGACAGTGTCTTGATTTGAGGAATAATGACAAAGAGGCCTCCATTCTTACAAAGCTACATCTTTGCCCAGGATGAAAAGGATGCTTCAGATCTGGTTACAAAGATCTTCATACAAGACATACGGTGTGAAGATAAACATAAGCCACACTTACATGTAAGTAGCATTTTTTTCCCTTGAAATTATATTTAAAATTATTTTAAAATCCAATTCCTACAGTTAATATAAGTGCCAATGTGAGAAAAGCTAAGCTGTCAATTTTCACTTTGCCAATTTCCCAAGGAGAAACAAAGATTTTTTTCATGTGTGTGAGAATTCCCAAATTTAGTCAAGACTGGAATTTCACTGTTTTTATTTTTACAGCAGCAGTGTTTTGCCCATAGGGGGAAAAATAAAGAAACTGGGAAAACAGACAATTTGCCATTGACTGAGAGACAGCACTGGGAGTGAGGGGTGGAAATCATAACAAATTTTCAATATTCATCCTGAGGGATTTGGTCGGTTATTTGGTCAAAACCAGATGAGGATGTCAAATAATGCTGATACAGGGACCTTGAAAAATCACCTTTTGTTTTTGTGGAAAGAAGGAGAGAGGAAATTGAGGTGAAACTGCAAAATGTTCCTTTTTTCTTTCTTTTTTTTTTTTTCACGAACCCAGCAAAAGAGAAGGTCCTCTTTAGCCGCCAGTGCAAATGTTTTTGCAAAGTTCAACTGCCAAGTGTCCTTTGATGCCTGCCAGGTTTTATAATTGAAAGATACCTTTTTAAATGAACTTGCTGGCTTTTTATTGGACAAGAGAAGCCTTTCCACAACTGGATGGTTCTCTTCCTTCCAGCGAGACCCAGCTCCTTCAAGGACTTCATTGAAGATCTGTGATGTTGGAAGGCTCATCACCATGGGAACAAAATACTCAGTGGCCCTATTCGAGACCATGTGGATTGTTTAAGACTTCTCATCCTACAAAATCATATGCTGCAATGCAAATTATAATCTCTGAGCAGTGTCAGACAATTGGTTCATACATGAGAATCTTATTGGTCTGCTACTAAAACTGAATCTCATCTTCTTTTGAAAAACTTTGCAAAAAAACCTGAACTGGGAGAATAACCAAATAGGTAGAGTGAAAGCAAACACTAACATCTGTGAGAAAACTATTATTTTTGTAGAGGGAAAGACCGCATAAAGACACTGAAAGTGTGTTTTCATTGCACTCCATCAAGACATTTAATAAAACTGCCATTCCCAACACACTACTGGCTACTTTAGAATTGTTTTCCCAGTTACTCAGCAGGAAACTAACATCTGAACCCACCAATCTTTTGAGTTGCAAATTCAATTTTAAACTTTTTATTTAAAAGCCTTTAAGAATATCTATCTCTCCAGGCAGAGGGATGATAATAACATTAAGCTTTATGAATTATTACTTTCCAATCAAGGGTGACAGACTTGCTTATATGAACAGGGTGAGACTTTTCATAAGCAGTAGAGTTCCATCCAAGTTCTCCTGATTCTATTTTGACAAAGAAAGGAAAAGGATATTACATTTTAAAATAAAATTCCTCCAAATAAAATCCTACCAAAGCTTAATGTCTGAGAGTTCTTGTGGTGTCTTTATGTTGTAAATGCTGAGGTTTTATATTACTTATATAAGCTTTAGTCTCCAATAGAGCTGGCAAACAAAACCCAAGAATGCTGAAACAGCTGTAGTACTGTATCTGAGTCATTTGGACCAAAACAGCATGGGGACATGAAACAGAAGCGTTCTCTCAGTTCAGGGCAACTCTTCATTTCAACTTCCAGACAAAGAACTAGCAACGGCTGCTAATCTCGCGAAAACTCGGTGAGGCATACAAGTTGGATATTAAGGCTGATACTCACTAATATTTTTTAAGGGTCACTTCAAAGGAAAACTCCAGGTTCTTGGAACTAAATCCAATTCCTTAGAGGCTTTGGTTGTATTATCATTACAAAAAGTGAATCTCGCAGATATCCAAACAGCCAATCCTAGTCAACAAGACATGTATTTTAAATAAGAGAGCCTAACAAGAATGACCCCCAGGCTCTACATTAAACTATATTACTTCACACTCCCATCAATTCAGAGACTTCAGGACTGGCTTGAAGTTCCCTAAGCAAATCCTAAGCAAATCAAGGATGTAAAGAACTATAATTTAAATAGCCTGAGATAAACTGTTTCTTAAAACCTTTTAAAAAACAATCTAGAAGTATTTCTTCCACTATAAATAACCGACACATTAATTATAAATAATGCTTTAAGAGTGACATGCTAATTATAAATAATGCTTATCTGTAGGTCTTCCAAGACCCCCCTGGAGGCAATTGCTCTCTTTTCATACACAGTTTAAGTTACTCAGTGTCTGAGAAGGCAATAAACTCTTTAGCTTTAAATATATTTTATTAAAAGCGTGTGCCTCACAAATTCAGGTTGCCTTGCCTCCATTAGTCTGAAATAATAAATTTTTATTGCAGTCCTTCAGTGCACGTTGTTCCCGACCATTAACTCACTATGGAACCTTAGGCAAGTTACTTAACCTCTCTGAGCCTCAGTTTATTCCTCCAGAGAAATAACAGCACCTATTTTAACAATGGCTAATATATGTGAAGTACTTAGCAGACTGCATGAAACAAAGTAGGCACTCAGTACAGAACATTTATTGTTTATACTAGCTGTAGTCTTAAAGACACAGTGCATTAATTTATAACTTCTCAGATTTGATCACCTTAAATCTATAATGATTACGGTGAGCTTAACGAGAGCCCAAGAGGGAGTATCAGCGCCAGTTCAAGGGAGGAAGAAAAGCTAAGGATTCGTCCCGCAGGCGTGTGCGTGTGCTCAGTCCCTTCAGTCGTGTCCAACTCTTTGCAACCCTGTGGACTGTAGCCCTCCAGGCGCCTCTGTCCATGGGATTCTCCAGGCAAGAATTCTGGGGTGTGTTGCCATGCTCTTCTCCAGGGGAGTCTTCCCAACCCNTCCCTAAGCAAATCCTAAGCAAATCAAGGATGTAAAGAACTATAATTTAAATAGCCTGAGATAAACTGTTTCTTAAAACCTTTTAAAAAACAATCTAGAAGTATTTCTTCCACTATAAATAACCGACACATTAATTATAAATAATGCTTTAAGAGTGACATGCTAATTATAAATAATGCTTATCTGTAGGTCTTCCAAGACCCCCCTGGAGGCAATTGCTCTCTTTTCATACACAGTTTAAGTTACTCAGTGTCTGAGAAGGCAATAAACTCTTTAGCTTTAAATATATTTTATTAAAAGTGTGTGCCTCACAAATTCAGGTTGCCTTGCCTCCATTAGTCTGAAATAATAAATTTTTATTGCAGTCCTTCAGTACACGTTGTTCCCGACCATTAACTCACTATGGAACCTTAGGCAAGTTACTTAACCTCTCTGAGCCTCAGTTTATTCCTCCAGAGAAATAACAGCACCTATTTTAACAATGGCTAATATATGTGAAGTACTTAGCAGACTGCATGAAACAAAGTAGGCACTCAGTACAGAACATTTATTGTTTATACTAGCTGTAGTCTTAAAGACACAGTGCATTAATTTATAACTTCTCAGATTTGATCACCTTAAATCTATAATGATTACGGTGAGCTTAACGAGAGCCCAAGAGGGAGTATCAGCGCCAGTTCAAGGGAGGAAGAAAAGCTAAGGATTCGTCCCGCAGGCGTGTGCGTGTGCTCAGTCCCTTCAGTCGTGTCCAACTCTTTGCAACCCTGTGGACTGTAGCCCTCCAGGCGCCTCTGTCCATGGGATTCTCCAGGCAAGAATTCTGGGGTGTGTTGCCATGCTCTTCTCCAGGGGAGTCTTCCCAACCCGGGATCAAACCCAGGTCTCCCACATTGTAGGCAGATTCTTTACACTCCTGAGTTTCCACAGGGAAACTCCCCATTCAACGGGCATCATATCCCAATAATCCGTCACATAGCTAGTAAGGCGCCCTCTTTAAGGCCAAAGACTCCTGGCAATCAAGGACTGAGTATCAGTGAGGAGAGCCACCTGAATGAGGAAACCCACACACACAGACTCAGGCTAATCACTCATATTAAATCACATTCAACTGTGCCCAGTCCGCCGCCTCCTTCTCTGTAGGCTAAGACTTCTGAAAGAGGTTAGAGTTTCTTCAGATATCCATATCCAGAGAACTGTAATTATTTGACACATCTACAGGGACCCCAGGAAACCCCACTTATAAGAAGACTCTCTTCATTTGACTCAATTCACACATCACCTAATGCAGCCTTTTCTTAAGGGATATTTGTCAAAAAAACCTTCAGAGGCAAGTGAGGAACACTAGCTGCATCAATTTATATTCCCACCAGCAGTGTAGGAGGGCTCTAAAAGGAACTATTTTTATAACTGTATGCCAAAAGTTATATAACCTAGCTGAACAGACAAACTTCTAGGAAGACACAAATTATACAAGTTGACTCAGGAAGAAATAGAAAACATAAATAAACCTTTATAAGAAAAGAGACTGAACTAGTAATCAAAAACTCTCCACAAAAGAAAAGCTCAGGACCAGATGGCTTTAGTGATAAATGCTACCAAGTGTTTAAAGAACACTTAATGCCAATCCTTCATAAACTCTTCCCCAAAATAGAATGGAAGCATATATTTCTCAACTCATTCTATAAGATCTTGTTACCTTGATACCAAAACCAAAGGCATCATAAGAAAACTACAGATCTATATGCCTTTTAATTTATCCCTGAAATTCAAGGTTGATTTAACACTCCAAAAGTAATCAATATCATGCACCATATTAGTAGAAAAAAAGAACAAATACCCCAGAATCATCTCAATAGACACAGAAAAAGTATTTTACTAAAGTCAAATGATAAAAATGTTGTCATGTGAGACACAACACACAAATAAAAAGGAGCTTCCTCAACTTAATAAATAGCGTCTAAGGAAAACCCACAGTTAAAACCATACTTAATGCTGAAAAGCAGAAAGCTTTCCCACTAATATCAGGAATGCTGATAAGAAAATGCTAGAAAAGAATGCTGTTTCTAGCCACTCCTACTCAACATTATATTAAATGTTTCAATCAGGACAATTACTGAAGAAAAAGAAATAAAAGCTATCCAGATTAGAAAGGAAGAAGTAAATCTATTTATATTTGCTGATGACATGATCTTGTAAACAGAAAATTGTAAGGAATCCAGAAATATCTATGAGTGCTAATAAACCAGCTCATCAAACTTACAGGAAATAAGCTCAATCTAGAAAGTTCAGTTGTATTTCTATGCACTGGCAGTGAACAATCAGAAAATGAGCTTAAGAAAATTTCCATTACAACAGTGTTAAAAAGAATAAAATACTTGGGAATAAATTTAACAAAAACATATCAGACTTATACAGTGAAAAATACAAAACACCACTGAAAGAAACTTTAAAAGATCTTAATAACTAGAAATAAGTGCTCATGGACTAGAAAACTTACAACTATTTGGATAGAAATATTCACTCACTGGATTAATTTATAGACTTCACACCGTCTCTACCAAAATTACAAACACCTTTTCATAGAAAAATTGACAAGCTGATCCTAAAGTCCATGTGGAAATGCAAGGGAGTGAGAATAACTGAAACAACCTGAGAAGGAAGCACAAACGTGGAAGATCACACTTCCCAATTTTGAAAGCTCCGGCACAGAGTTACGGCAATCAAGACCATGGCATAAGGATTCATACAGATTGATGGAATAGGCTTGAGAGTATAAAAGTAAACCAATAAATGTACGATCAATTGACTTGTGACAAGAGT
This sequence comes from Oreotragus oreotragus, assembly GCA_006410675.1. Classification (NCBI taxonomy): domain Eukaryota; kingdom Metazoa; phylum Chordata; class Mammalia; order Artiodactyla; family Bovidae; genus Oreotragus; species Oreotragus oreotragus. Next base: position 14,157 of record SJYX01011524.1, read on the forward strand.
ATCAAAACAATTCAATGGGGGAAACAATGGTCTTTTAAACAAATGGTGCAAAACAACTGGCTCAGTTCAGTTCAGTTCAGTCGCTCAGTCGAGTACGACTCTTTGCGACCCCATGAATCGCAGCACGCCAGGCCTCCCTGTCCATCACCATCTCCCGGAGTTCACTCAGACTCACGTCCATCGAGTCCGTGATGCCATCCAGCCATCTCATCCTCGGTCGTCCCCTTCTCCTCCTGCCCCCAATCCCTCCCAGCATCAGAGTCTCTTCCAATGAGTCAACTCTTCGCATGAGGTGGCCAAAGTACTGGAGTTTCAGCTTCAGCATCATTCCCTCCAAAGAAATCCCAGG
>SJYX01011524.1:29956-64404 GCA_006410675.1 Oreotragus oreotragus
CATAAATATTAACAGAACAGCATTGCCATTCAAACTATGTTGAATCCTAAGAAATACAGAATTGGAGGTAGAAGCAATCCAAGTGTCACTGAGGTTTGAATGGATAAACAAAATTTGGTATATACACACAATGGAATACTGCTGCTTCTGCTGCTGAGTCGCTTCAGTCGTGTCCGACTCTGTGCAACCTCAGAGATGGCAGCCCACCAGGCTTCGCCATCCCTGGGATTCTCCAGGCAAGAACACTGGAGTGGGTTGCCTTAAAAAGAAAGGAAATTCTGACACAAGCTATACATGGATGAACCTTGAGAACATTGTGCTTTGTAACATAAGCCAGTCACAAAAAGATAAATACTGAATGATTCTACCTATATAAGCTGTCTAGAATAGTCAAATTCATAGAAACAGAAAATAGAATGGTTTCCAGGGACTGCAATAAGGGAGAATGGGGAGTTGGTATTTATTAGGTATAAAGTTTCAGTTTTGCAAGATGGAAAAGACCTTGAAATTGGTTACACAAACAATGGGAATAATGCTATTGCACTGTACACTTAGAAATAGTTAAGATGGCAAATTCCATGTTATATATATATATTTTTTACCATGATGAAAAATAATAAAAATTCCAGAGTTGGTATCACCAATGCAGATTTATGTTATAAAGCAAAGTAATGACTTCCACCAGAGTGAGACCAAGATGCTGAGTGTAAAGCACCATCTGAAGGGCTAGATCATGACCATCTACAAGAGACACACACACAAAGTAACTGCAAAGATGCCAACCTAGCTATTGCGGATTTCAGCCCATATCATGGAAAACAATCAGGCAATGTAGCAGAGTTGGCTGCCCAAGCAGCCCAGCAACCTGCCACAGTGGTAATGCCAGCAGGAGCTCTGAATGCAGTACAAAGGTCATGTGCGTGTGTCCTCCGTCACTCGGTCCTGTTTGACTCTTTCATAGACTGTAGCCCACCAGGCTCCTCTGTCCATGGGAATTCCCAGGCAGCAGTACTGGAGTGGGTTGCCATTTCTTTCTCCAGGGGATCTTCCTGACCCAGGGATCAAACTCACATCTCCTACATTGGCAGGTGCATTCTTTATCACCGAGCCATCTGGGAATCCCATACAATGGCCACAGTCCAGTGTAAAGTCCAACAGCTGCAAAGGATTGTTCTTTTATAAAAGAAAGATTTGTTCTTTATTTAAAATTTTACCTCTTTTTTTATATATTTCATAAAAATGTATTCAAAATGGGTCACAAACCTTAATTCATTCATAAAAAATGTGTTCAAAAGGGGTCACAGACCTTAATTTAAGATGCAAAACTATGAAACTTCTGCAAGATAACATAAGAGAAAACCTAGGTGATCTTGGGTTTGGCAATGAGGTTTTTTGTTAGCATTTTCTTTTGTATTTTTAAATTTTCATATCTTTTTTCAGCTTTATTGAAATATAATAGATATAAAATTGTTTATATTTAAGGTGCATAACTTGATATATTCATATGTATACATTGTGAAATGATCACCACAGCCTAGCTAATTAACACATCCATCACTTTACATCATTAAAATTTTGCTCTCTCTTTCTCTCTCTGTCTCTCTCTCTTTCTTTCTTTTGTGGTCAGAACACTTAAGTTCACCCATCACAGCAAATTTCAAGTAACAATATAGTATTGTTAAGCATTTTCATCATTCTGTACATTAGATTTCTGGAATTTACTCATCTTACATAACTGAAATTTTAACTGACTACTCAAAGAACTCTCCTTAGTCACCATCACTGTTAATTTTCCTTATCCCTATGTAACAGTTGAATGAGAAAACATTAACCTAATATTCATTAAACCTTGGGAACGTGTTTTCTGATTATCACATTTGCATCTTTTCTTAATTGCCCTCAGACTTTTGTGTCAGGCTCTAGAAAAATTAAGCCTCTTGCAAAAAGTGCAGAGAAAACTCTCTGCTATCCAAGGGCAAAGCTCTCACTCTTGCCTGAAGTGACTTCATCATAACTGGTCTACACCCTCCGGCAGAATGTGAGAGCCCTTGCATAAGAAGCTTTGCCACATATGTACAAGATATTTTTATTCCCTCATAAATTTGATTAATCTTCTCAAAAGAGCAATCACATCTCTACTTTCTTTCTTTCTTTTTCCTAACCAATAGAAACTTTCTTTAATTTTTATGGTGAATTGACATGATGCCATGGAATGCTGATTAAGATGAAATATTAAACCCAACTGCATTTTAAAATCCACATCCTTTATGGAGTCAGAGGAAAACTACGTCTGTCTCCACTAGGCAGTGTCCTTCAAGGCCTTACATAATGCCCACAGTCAGAGTATTTTACCATCTGGTCATTAATTTTTCAGCATTATAAAAATGGAGAAACTTCACTCATTTGCAAAAACATTTAACTGAGCCTAATACTGAACTCTACACTAAAAACAAAAACTAACAATGTCTAGAAACACGTTCTGTTTCATTATACCTTCCATTGTTGAAATAAGCATTTCCTTGGAACAAACTGCTGTTGAAATTCAAATGCTCCTTAGAGCAAAAGAAATCAGTCTCCGACATAGAAGCCCTTTCTTGGTATGATTTATTTCACAGCAAATTAATTCAGTGACGATTTTGGAGGTTGTAAACTGGGGTGTCCCTTTCAAAACTCAAGCAAATCTCAGATACAAAAACACTGACAACAGGTAGAGAAAAGAGGCATGTAGCTCACTAAGGGTGGCTGTTTGCAGTCTTTTGTTTTTCATGCTTTCCTTTTTCTTTTCATAAAGATTGGACTTTGTAGCAGCAGGTATAACCAAACTCAACCCACTCTAAAGTTCAAGTCTTTCCAGTTCATACTGTCTCCTTTCATAGAATGACTTCAGATGGTCAGCCAAGAAAACAAGTAGAGCAAGCTCAGAGAAATTTACAAAACGTTTAAATAGCTAACTAACAACTTAACTATCAGAGGAAGCACATAGAATTAAACAGAAAAACTCACTTGAGAGAGAAAAAAATAATAACAGAATGACAGAAAGAAAGCAAGAGAAAGGAAAGGGAAGGCAGATGAGATGAGAGCCGCGAGAGAGAAAGGAGGAGTCCTTTTCGGCAGACGCAGTCTGAAAATGTAGGTGCTATAAAACATTTATTCTTCCTAAGTGCTTTCTCTTCTTTCTCCTCTTCTGCTGGACTGTGCCAGCTCACAGTGGCTTGTAAACTCTTCCATTTTTTAACGGTCTTTTAGGTGCAGATGCTCATCAACTCAAAGGTGAACTACAACTACTTCACAGAAAATAAACTGAGAGTATTTTTATGTAATCCTTGCTCCAAGGCAGCAAGGGAAGACCAAAGAATTCAGCACACTACCACTTTTAAGGTTTCGATCCCAGCCAGACCTAAACCACATCTGAGTGTTCGGCTGCCTCAGCACCACCCCTCCTTTCTCTTTTCTCCCCATCAGAGCATAGTCATTGACACCTCGAAGAGTCTCAAGTTGTTGGCACAGCTTGGCTGGCTCTCCAGCAGTCTCAACACTCACCAGCATCTCATCCAGTTTTTACTTAACCCTTATTTTTGATCTTTGGGCATTGCAACTATGAAAAAGGGGTTCAAAACCATGCAGTGTACTGGGGCATAAAACTAGCCTATATTCCTACAGAATACCTGGGGTGGCCGGTGCGGGCAGGGTTGGGGGGGCTTTCAGGAATAAATGTTTATTAGTAGCCCAGAGTGAAATTTAAATGTTTAAGCAGCCCAGCTGCCTGTGAAGCTGGTATTGGGGCCGGGGGAGGAAGTGGTGGTTTTTGTTTGAAGCCCGGCTACTACAAGCCCAGGAGTGGCCAAGTTCAAGGCATGGAAGCTGCCTCTCAACCCCTGCAGCCTCCTCCAGAGTGGCTGAGACAGATGGGGCTGTCCTCTCGCTGGTTTAGTGAATGCAAAAAAGAAGTAGAAGAAACAAGAAACAAAATGATGAATTGGAAATTTTAAGGCTCTGGATTCAAACATTTTTATGGCAACTAAATTGTAAAAAATAAAATAAAAATTTGCCCACAGGAACGTGGGAGGAACCATGTTGAACACTGAGCAAACCAAGGGGGTTGAAGGTGGATGTTTTTTATTTTCTGATGTGATGAAAAGAAATTGAGTCCAAGAACTAAAAGAGAATAGATGTCCAAGAGTGACAAGCTCTCCAATGGGTTTTTTCATTTTTTGTCTTCAGCAATGGACTACCTGTGGACTGAGAAAACACCGAGTAATATGCCTCCCCACTCTGCTAAGCAGCCTCTAGTCAAGTAGCTTTTGCTAAGCACTGTGGTCTATCCTACATATCAAAAAAGACCTCCTCCCCCATCCTCTTTTTCAGCTGAAGATTGGCTTCCTATGTCACTAAGCAAACAAAAAAGGAACTTCCATAAATACCCACCTCTCTGCTTCCAGGTCATTACCTCCCTCCTGTTATTCTGTATGAACGATCCACACCCCCACGGAGAGGATTCCTCCCAACCCCACTCCACCCTCATTTACTACTCTGATTATCTGTATCCTGTTACAATAAGACTATTTGAAAGAACTGCTTATATCAGTGCTGTTTAGTAGAAATGTAACAAGGCATATTTGTAATTTTGGCTTTTCCTGTAGCCACATGAAAAAAGTGAAGAGAAACAATAACATTAATTTTAATAATATATTTTATTTAATCCAACATGTCCAAAATAGTATCATTTCAACATGTAATTGTTATCAAATGTTATTAAGATACTAGACTTTCTTTTTATGAATTCTAATCTGATGTGCATTTTACCCTTAGAGCACATTTCAATTCAGAGTAACCACATCACAGGTACTCCTATGCCTAGTGTCTTTAGTGAATAGTGCAGTTCTGTACTGTTCTGATTTCTCCTCCCACACTCTCTTGAACCCACTCCTTTCAGACTTTGCCTTCACCAGTCCACTGAAGTTGCTCTTGTCAAAGTCTCCAGTAATCTCAATTCTGCTCTATTTAGAGGTCAATGCTCAGCCTGTATCTTGCCTGACCTGCCGGCAACCCATAACCCAGTTGATCGTTCTTTCCTGCTTGATAAACTTTCTTTGCTTAGCTTCCAGAATACCACCTAGATTTCCCCCTACCTCACTAGTTGCTGCCTTCAGCCTCTGTTTGTTTATTCTTATCTCTCTGCCCTCTGAATAATGTCCCAGTGACAGGACTTAGTCTTTCATCCTCTTCACTGCTCTAAGTATCCTGATTCCTTGGTGATCTCATACATCTACTGGTTGACAAATTCTAGCCTGAATCTCTCTCCTGAGTCCTAGCACCTGAATCTCCACTTAGATCCACACATTTCCACTTGGATGTCTCACGGACAAGCTTAACACGTTCTCTCATGCTAAACACATTCAAAAACTGATCTCTTGATCTCTATCTCCCAAACATTCATCTCCTGCTGTCTACCCCATTTCAATATATGAAAACTCCTTGTTCTGGTGACTCATGGCAAAAGTCTTGGGCTCATCTTTGCACATTTTTGTTAATACCCTACACCCAGTCATTCAACAAATCCTCCTAAGTATACCATTAAAATGTACCCTACCAGAAAAGAGATAAACTCTAATTCTAAATGATACACACACCATAATGTTCATACTTACAGTAGCCAAGACAAAAAAGCAATCTCAATGTCCATCAGCAGACAAATGCATAAGGAAGATGTGGTGTACATATATATATATATATATACACACACACAATGGATGAAATACTGCCATTTGTAGCAACATGGATGGACCTAGAGAACATCACACTAGATGAAATAAGTCAGAGAAGACAAATACTATATGATATCACTTATATGTGAAATCTAAAAAATAATACAAACGAACTTATTTACAAAACAGAAACAGACTCACAGACAGAAAACAAATTTGTGGTTACCAAAGGGGAAAGGAGTGCTGAGGGGATAAATTAGGATTGTGGAATTACCAGATACAAAGCACTATATATAAAATAAACAAGAACTTACTGTATAGCACAGAAAACTATATTCAATATTTTGTAATAACTTATAATGGAAAAGAGTCCCCAGGACCTCTGTGCATGCTGCTACAGTTGCCGGCTATATGTGTCTCTCTATATGCCTCTCCCCATCCTTTGCCAACTCACCTAGTTCAGAAATTTTCGCACTCAGGAAAGACTTTTCAGAACCCCCAAATCATATAACTCTCCTTCATAGTCATTATCTCTGAAATATGCTTATTTTTACAGCAATTTTATTAATAGCTCTGTCCCTCCACAAAACAAAGAAAAGAAAACAAAAATCCAGTATTATTCCCTGAAGCTCAGCCAGTTGCAGGCAAAGCATGGCATAGCTTACTAATGAATAAATAAATGAAGGAATTTACGCGAGCATAGACGTACCCCTCATCCACCCAACTCCCATAATCTTAGAGTCTCTATTTGTAAAGAAGACCAGTCTTGGTTTTCCATGGAAGAAGTGGTCATAGCTACATCCCTGGTGTTCAGTTTCTAAAATAAACTAGATTATATGCTAAAGGAAGAAGCAGGACTCGAGATGAAATGCCGCCTTCTGCTCATCCTCTGACCATCTCGCTAATCTCCCAAAGCAGGGAGCTCACCACAAGGCAAGGTAGTCATCTCCATTTCTGTTATTTTTGGCATGTTCATTGAGTGACATTTCAATTACAGCCCTCTTGGCCCTGATTGCAGGGGTCATTTGAGCCTAAGAGAACGCACTCTTAATTCTGTCCAAAAAACAGAGTATCATATTCCAGTTCGGTGGTTGAGTATACCAGATGAGTACACTTGGTCAAGACATCGCAGGGTTATGAACTCTATGGGGCCTATAAGCTTCCAGAAAATTCTGACTTAAGCTTTTGTACAAGACGTCCATAGGAGTTTAGTATTTAGATCTACTTTTGTGGGATGTTATTTGCAAGCTGCTTCTTCAGCACCAGCATAGAACTGACCATTCTGGGAAGAACTCTGACAGGAAAGACAGCCGCTTCTCACTTCCAAGTAGACTCCTTAGAACACCTTGGGTTGAGCTAAACATTAAGTACCTAAAGAATTTTAAAACATTAAATTTAATTGCCACAAATATGAACAACAACAGTCATAGTAAAATTAGCTACTCATTATGAGCCTTCTTCTAGATGTCTGGTACATCACATGATGTTCAAAGTAATACTATGAGAAAGGAACTACCTTTACCATTTTATGTATGAGAAAAATGAACCTTGAAAAGGTAATTTGCCCAATAGCTATGTCCCTCCACAAGACAATAAATTCTACTAGAAAAGAAAACAAAAATCCCGTATTATTCCCTGCAGCTCAGCCAGTTGCAGGCAAAGCACTGCATATCTTACTAATGAATAAATAAATGAAGGAATTTACACTAGCATAGAAGCACATTAAATTCTCAGCTTATAGGTGAGAAAGCAAGATTTCAAACCAAGATTTGTCTGAATCAAAAACTCAGTTTTTCTACAGATGACTCTGTGAAGCTACCTGAAGTAATGCAGGGACTATAACTTCCAGAAGGTGCTGTATTTCTCCATAGTCGCCTCCTCTACCTCCTGCATCCTTACTTTAGACCCTCAGGCCTTTCCCTCTTTCATCCCAAATCCACTGTCACTTGACTGCAGAAGGAGAAAGGAAGCTCTCCTAGACAGATGATGATTTCCTGGGTTTCCTCCAGGACAAATTCCCTGAACTTCACCCTCATCCACACTGAGCTAAAAGGCCTTCTGTTGGGTTTCAGCGCACTTAGCATCTACTCCTATCATGATACAAACTAGGTTGTAATGTTTACTACCAGCTCGTGGTTCTCTGCCACAGAGTTTCGGAATGGGATGAGCCAAGTTGTAATCATAATTGCAGTCACAATCGTAGTCAAAATCTCAAGCTTTCAGGACTGTGTTTGGCATAAAGATGGTGCTCAAATATGTTTTTTTTATTTAAACTGCATGAGAACACCTCCTTACTTCTCCCCAGATCTTTAAGAATAACACCATACTTTTTAAAGTAAGAAATCACAAATTAAAGAATATGTAGAAAAAGGTCTGCAGGGATGCCGTTTCCTGCCTAAGACAGGCTTAATGAGAACAACAGAGAATGTACCCCTGATTCCGCTCACCAGGCTAAGAAGCATCAAGTAGCAAGCCACAGTGCAGGAGTGCTGGCAGAATGATAGAGTGTGGGAAGACTGAAGCATAGCGCAAAGGGAAGACCGAACGCTGAGAATGGACACTGAGAAAAAGCCTCTGACAAGCCATTCTCCACACCAAACACAAAGCATTGCTAGAGGAACTGTAAGTCTACAGTTCATTATGGGTAACCATAGCAACAGTAAAATCCCCTCAGCTCAATTCCTAACTAGATTGACTCAGTAATCCACATTAAATTCTAGCAGAAAGAAGTGTTATTTTTGTGCATAAAACACATACTTTAGTGTCTACTGTCCTACAGAAGGTGTCCAGCTTTCAACAAAACATTACAAAGCGTACAAAAATAAGAAAAAGGCAACTCCTGGTTAAGAGTAAATCAGCAAAACCAGAGTCAGATATGACTCACTTTGAATATAAAGACAAAGATAAGTTTAGAGTAAAAAGATAGAAAAATATATGCCATACAACCAATAAGAAGAGAAGCTGGCATACCCATATTAATACAAAATGAAGTATACTTCAACAGGAATATTACCAAGAAAAAATAGAAAAATAATCAATCCCTTGACAAAAAGACAAATTTTCCAAGAAGGCAACATAATCCTAAATGTATGCTCACTTAACAACAGAGCTTCAAAATTCTTGAAGCAAAAATCAGTGGAACATAAATGAGAAATAGAAAAATACACAATTTTAGGGATTTCAACATTTCTCTTTCTATAATTAATAGAACAAGTAGGCTGAATTCATGATCATTGTTGTTGTTGTTTAGTTGCTATGTCATGTCCAACTTTTCTGTGACCCCATGGACTGTAGCCCACTAGGCTCCTCTGTCCATAGGAATTCCCAGGCAAGAATACTGGAGTGGGTTGCCATACCTGCTCCAGGGGATCTCCCAGTCCAGGGATTGAACCTGTGTCTCGTGCATTGGCAGGCGCATTCTTTACCAGTGAGCCACCAGGGAAGCCCCCATGACCATTACCGTCAACCAACCTGACCTAGGTGATATTTGTATAACATTGACCCACAACAAAATACATAGTTTTTGTAAGTGCACTTGTGATATTCACCAAGATAGATCATATTCTATACCATAAAATAAACTTTACCAATTAAAAAAAATAATAAACCATACTAAGAAAGGTCCCTGGTCATCCATACTGAACTAAATTAGAAATGAATAACACAAAGATAACTGAAAATCTCCAATATTAGGAAATTAAGTCACTTATAAATAATGCACAAGTCAAAGAGGAAGATCAACAAAGATCAAGATCAATAAGATCAGTTGTTAAATAATTTTGAACTGAATGAAAATTAAAAATCAGAGTATGAAAATTTGTGCTTAACAAAGCAGTGCTTAACCTTATATATACATAGGCACAGAAAGCCTGAACAAATATTAGCAAATTTAAGGTAGGATATATAAAGATGCATTTTAAAATACAGTACATCATGTCCAAGTAGGATTTATTCCAGAAATGCAAGGCTGGTTCAGTACTCAAATATCAATCAATATAATCCATCACATTATACAATAGAGAAGAAAATAATATGATCATCTTAATGGTGAAACAAAGTGCATTTTATACATTTCAACAGCCATTTAACATAGAATCTCAGCACACTGGGAATGGAAGAGAACTTCCTTAGCCTGACAGCGGGAATCTACAAAAATACTACACATAACATACTTAACATTAAAAACTGAATATTTTTCTCAAATCATCAGGAACAAGGCAGGGATGTCCTCTCTCACTACTCATATTCAACATTACACTGTAAATCCTGGCTGATGCAATTACTTAACATTAAAAACTGAATATTTTTCTCAAATCATCAGGAACAAGGCAGGGATATTCTCTTCCAACTATTCATATTCTTCATTACACTGTAAATCCTGGTTGATGCAATAAGGAAAGAAAAAGAAAGGCATATGGTATGGAAAGGAAGAAGTGAAACTGTCTTTATTCACAGATCAAATTGCGAAGGAGACAGAATCTACACACACACACACACACACATACACACAGAAAATGCTCCTAGAACTAATAAGTGAGTTTAGCAAGGTTGTAGGATAAAAAGTCACAATAAGTATCAATTATATTTCTATAATCAAGCAAAATAGAAATATAATTGCTAAATTATAAATATAATTTCTAAAATATATAAATTTAATTCTAAATATATAAAGTGTCATTTACAGCATCCTCAAAACGCTTAGTTATAAACTTAACAAAATATATATGGAATATATATGCTATAAACTATAAAACACTGATAGGAAAAAAAGCAAATTCTTAGATAAGTAGATATATACCATGTTATAATTGGAAGACTCAATATTGTTAAGATGTCAATTTTCCCCAAGTGATCTATAGATCCCATGCAAACTTGATTGGTGTTTCAATAGAAATTTTTTTATAAATATCAACTGAATAGCCAAAACAATTTTAGGATTAATAAAAGAACAAAGTTGGAGGAATCACACTATATATTCTCAAGATTTATTATAAAGCTTCAGTAAAAAGAACACATTCTATGTGAGGCTAGGCATATAGATCAATGAAACAGATTAGAGTTCAGAAAAAATATATGCAATTATAGCCAACTGATATTTGACAAATGTATGGCAAAACGAATATAATATTGTAAAGTAATAAATAAATAAATAATTTTTAAAAAGATGATTCCAAGGATAAACAATAGTCTTTTTAACAAACTGCGTAAGAATATGTATACACAAAACAACCCTCAACTCATACCCTGCCCTCTATGTAAAAAAAAAAAACTCAAAATTTATCATAGACCCAATGTAAAACAAAAAACTAGGAAATTCCTAGAAGAAAACAGGATAAATCTACGTGGCCTTGTACTAACCAATGAATTCTTCTATATAACATCAAAGGACAATCTATAAAAGAAAATATTTATTGTATTGTGCTTTATCAAATTTAAATTTTTTATTTTGCAAGAGATATCATAAGGAAATCAAAGGACAAGTCAAATATTGAGGGAAAATATTTACAATTAGCATATCTGACAAATGACTGTATTTATAATACATAAATAACCTTCAATGCTTAACAACTAAAAAAAAACTCAGTTTAAAAGTCCCTTGGACTGCAAGGAGATCCAACCAGTCCATTCTAAAGGAGATCAGCCCTGGGATTTCTTTGGAAGGAATGATGCTAAAGCTGAAACTCCAATACTTTGGCCACCTCATGCAAAGAGTTGACTCACTGGAAAAGACTCTGATGCTGGGAGGGATTGAGGACAGGAGGAGAAGGGGACAACAGAGGATGAGATGGCTGGATGGCATCACTGACTTGATGGACATGAGTCTGAGTGAACTCTGGGAGTTGGTGATAGACAGGGAGGCCTGGAGTGCTGTGATTCATGGGGTTTGCAGAGTCGGACACAACTGAGTGACTGAACTGAACTGAAAAGATTTGAACAGATATTTCACCAAAAAATAGATATTTCACCAAACAAATGTTTATATTTCACATGAACAGATGGCAAATAAGCACATAAAAATATTCTTAAGTTCATTAAATGTTAGAAAAATGCAAATTAGACCTCACTGTGAGTTACCACTACTTAGTAACTACTTACTACAATGATTTAAATTAAAGAAACAAACTGACAATGCCAAGAGTTGGTGAGGATGTAGAGAATATGGAACCCTCATACTTTGCTGGTGAGAACAAATTGTTACATCCTCTTGAGAAAACAATTTGGCCATTTATTGTCAAGTTAAGCCTATATTTATCATATATGACCAAGCAATCTCACTCCCAGGATTCTACTTAAGAGAAGTAAAAACCTATGTCTACACAGAAAGCCTATATGCAAATTTTAATAGCTGCTTAATTCTTAATTACCAAAAACTGGAAACAGTACAAATGTCCCACAGGTGAATAAGCTATGGTGTATCCATACAAATGGGTTTCTCAGGTGGTTCAGTGGTAAAGAATCCATCTGCCAATGTAGGAAATGCAGAAGACGTGGGTTTGATTCCTGGATTGGGAAGATCTCTTGGAGAAGGAAATGGCAACCCACTCCAGTATTCTTGCCTGAAAAAATCCCATGGACAGAGGAGCCTGGTGGGCTACAGTCCATGGGGTCACAGAGAGTCAGACATGACTTACAGTCTAAGCACACACACACACCCATACAATGGGACACTACTCAGAAACAAAAATTAATAATCCAGTGATACTTGAACAACATGGATGGATCTCAAATGAATTTTGCTAAGTGACAAAAGTCAGATCCAAAAGATCAGATACTGATGTTCAGGAAAATCAAAACATTAAGATGAAGAAATGTCCGTGGTTGCCAGGGATTGGAAACATGTAGGTAAATTGACTACAGAAGACATTTCTTGACACAATGGAATACTCCATTGATTATGGTGGTAGATACACAATTCAATGCTTTTGTCAAAACTGTTCACTACCAAGAGTGAATTTTATAGTATGAAAATTTTAAACTAAAACAAAAATAAATGTTTCATTCCAAGAAGAAGACAGAATTAAAGAAAAACTGTCCATTCTCTATAAACCTGGTCACCCTACAGAAGGAATCCTACCTTTTAGAAAAACCATTGCCCTACCAAGTCATCCTAGGCAACCAGGGCCTCAAGTAAACCATTTGGCTCTGCACTTCACAAAGCATTCTGGGGGGCGGGCGGGGTGGGGGGAGTATATTTTAAAATAGAATTATCAAATCAGATATTTCCTAGTACCTCCCTTCATCATGTGCCAGGGCCCCGATAACAGACTAGCACTGTAGAATGTTTCAGCAAATGTAACTCTTTTCCTCTTCAACAAACCAAGGGCTGGAAAGCCCATAAATGTGCTATTTCAGCTGTTTTAAGCAGCTTATCATGATTTTCTGAGAGCCTGGCCTCAAGACTCTGGATCCCTTCTTAATAACATTTAATGCTACCATTATGTAATTGAATCCATTTTGTCAGTGTAGTGGGAATATCATTAAACTGTAATTCATTTCACTGTCTTCTAGCTTTCAGACCCTCAAGTCCCAGAGTCCAAAACACCAGGAACTTGAAGCAAGGAGTGATCCTAATCCTTTCCCCTCCCATCCCCTCCTGGGGCAGGTTAAGTTTTTCCACACTGCACTGTTATCCATTCCATTATCACCAAGGCTATAGGATGCTTCAGGGTTGCAGAGAGATCTGCAGGCCTTGTGCTCGTCTGACAGTGCCTTAAGCTCCCTGACACTGAGTGACACCCCCTGATTTGCTGAGTCTCAATCTGTGCCCAGAGCACTTTTGGAAATACAATCATATCAGGAGATGGTACTTTTCACGTCGGTTGCCTCCTCGACATTAAGTACCTGGCACCTTGCCACCTAACGTGCAAGTAGCCACATTATTATTGAAACCACATGTTCATTAGCAAGGTTGGCACCCACTCAACCCCCACTGTCCGAAGTTAACGTTATATTCCATTATAGTCCAGACAAGGGGACGGTGTAGGATACAGTTTGGGCAGGAGAACAAACAGTCTTGTTTGATGAAATCTGAGTCTTCAACTGTTAGAAATACGATCTGGTTTCTATCTCGACATATGTCTGCACTGATGTTTCAGAGAGGGACATGTTTTGAAAGAAAATATCATTCTTTCAGTGTTATCTTTGCAAAATTGTATTCAATTCTTTCCACCACTTGCAGGGACAACCAGAGTCCACCGGCTTCTTGCTGTGCTAATCAGTTCATCCCTGGAGATGCATGCAAAAGTGTTTCACTTAATATAAAGGAGTGACTCAGAACCATGGCTTTCAATTAAAAAAGCCTGAGAGAGTTCTGGGAACAGTGCTCTCTTCTTTTAGGAGTAGAGAGGAGGAGGGGTGCTGGGACAGGGCGGGAGCGAAGGAAAGAAAAGAGGAGAAAAAAATACATGCAGAAAAATGACTTGGGCACTCAGAATGAAATCATCATCAGTTCGATGCAGTATTTTCATAAAATTTAATTCACATCCTACAAGTTCTTGGTCTTTTAGAATTTATTGATGTGCAAAATGTATTTCCTCTTTTGCTCCATCTTGATAGAAAGACATGCTGGATTTTAGAGAACTTTTTATTATTATTGTTTATTCTCATGTGTGCATCTCACACATGATTTTCTTATATCTCTTATTAGAGAAGCAAACCCGTTTTTTTGCACATGTGCTCAATATTGCCACCAAAAGCATTTGTCCAAACCTATTAGTCACATCGCTTTACAAAAGAGTTTCTTTCAGTATTGCATGTATTCAAGTCCCTTCTTTATATATGGCAATCACAAAGTAGACTTTACAAATTTAGAAACCTATATTGTGAGAGATGGATTAAAATATTTTTATGTTTGCTGCTAAAATAATGGCATTGAAGTCCAGGGGTTTTCCCACAAGATGATCCATGAGGTCTCATAATACTTTTTGGTATGACTAGGTCTATTATAATAAAATATTTTCCAGAAATCTGAGGATGATCTAACCTCATCAGTTTCTCCCCTAAGGAGCCATATTCCAACCAAGAGTAAACCGTACTCTTAGATCAGTGCAAAAGTATCAGTCAATAAACTATACTGGTGAGCAGACCATCCTACCAAGTTTCATGATAAGTAATTATCTGGGCTTCCTGAAAAGATGGATTTGAGCCAGTGCTATATTGCCCCAAAGCAATGCAAGTATGGAGGCCCCAAGAAGCAAGAATACTACATCATGAGACAAAAAAAAAAAGACTTTGAAAGAACATGATTTTTAAAAATTATTAATCACATGGAAAAAATCATAATAAAAGTCAGAATATTTTATTTATATCTTCTACTATCTTCTATTTAATTACAGTGCATTGCTACTTCTTTTTTGCATGTGTTGGATGGGCATAATCTTTATAGTGCTACTGCTGCTGCTAAGTCGCTTCAGTCGTGTCTGACTCTGTGCGACCCCATAGCCTGCAGCCCACTAGTCTCCTTTGTTCCTGGGTTCTCCAGGCAAGAGTACTGGAGTGGGTTGCCATTGCCTTCTCCACTTTATAGTGCTAGAGTCCTTTAATAGTTTTCCTGAAGCTCTGGTCTACTTACTGTCCTAATTCAGACCAGACAGGAAAGATCCTGAATGTCCCCCCGCTCACCTCCACACTGCATCTTCCCAGGGTTCTAACATTAAAAACCATCAGTATCAGTTTCAGGGATTCACTTCTGTTTTCAACTTCACATAAATTAAGCTTAAAACCAACTGAAGACAGGCAAACAGTCCCCTTTTTTTCTGTGTAAGCAAAGGGTTAACACTGACAAACAATGTTCTTAATGTGTTCATTTATGCATGTGCTTACGTGTCTAGCTGGAACCACTCTGCCCAAGCTCATTTTCCATATGACCTTTTACAAGTAGCTAAGAAAGACATCCATTGTTTCCTTGCATTTAGTGGATTCAAAAACGTAGTCGTCACAACTGAAAAGGCAAATCAGAAAAGGAATGCCTAAAGCAAAGATACCACATTTTCCCCCCAAGAAAAGCCATGTATCACATCGGACACAAGATACGGCACCCATATCTGCGAGATGTGTAATAGATTGAACAGCTCTGAAATATAACTGTCTGAGTTCTTAAACTCCCATTTAGGTCCTCATACTCTCTTCCTATACCGAGAAATGTTTCCTTTCAAGCAAAAATAGAGCTATGTGTATTTCACGTGGGCCTACCTGGCTGAGCTGGTATCAAAGAATATATTTTTTTTTTGTATGTATACATATACAATATATACTATATTTTATGGATTTTTTTTATACTGTGTTACATATGTAGAGAGAGAGGAGATATACATATCATCCCAGCTGATGGGCAGTAGGCTGTGATAAGCAGGCAGGCTCTAACTTTGCACATAAATTTGGTAGCTAGTCTCCAAAGACGCCCTCAAACAGTCCCACTCACCCTGCTATGTACATGCTGCTCCTCCCATCGAGAGATGGAGTATATTTCCTCCTTGCCCTGAATCTTGGCTGGTCCATGACTGCTTTGACCAATAGAACGTAGAAGAATGTTCTGGGACTTCTGAGCCCAGACATTAAAAAGGTCTGGCAGATTCTGCTTTTGTTGTTGTTGGTGGTGGTGGTCTCTTTGCTCTATTTTTATGGTCTATTCACAACTTAAAAGATAAGCATTTGCTGTTTGTTTTTTGGTTTGGGGTTTTGTTATTGTTTTTGTTTTTTCTGGATGAGTGGAAATTGAACATCAAATAGTTCTTAGGCAATAATATTTGAATGAGCTAAGTAGAAACATCTAAATTAAATTAATGTAAAAATACAACTGATTTGTCAAATAAAAGGGAAAGAATTTGGCATAGTGTTTACGACTCCAGCTATTTCATAAGCGTTTTAAAGAAGTTCTTCTATGCTTGGTTAACACTTTCTATTCCTAAACTCTAGCTTGTGTTTTTTTAAAAAGGGACATTCCCTAATTTTTATAAAACTACTTATCACACAAAATTTCAAACATAGAATAGTATTTTTAAAAATCTCCAAGTATCTAATACTTAGTTTCATCAAGAATTTTGTTTCACCTGTACCCCAAACCACTTCCCTCTCCCCTGATTATTTAAGCACATTCAAGAAAACATCATTTCACCCATAAACATTTCTAAGGATTTTTAGATAAAAGATTAAGATTGCAAATCAAGACCACAATGAGGTACCATTTCACACCAGTCAGAATGACTGCAATCCAAAAGTCTACAAGCAATACATGCTGGAGAGGGTGTGGAGAAAAGGGAACCCTCTTACACTGTTGGTGGGAATGCAAACTAGTACAGCCACTATGGAGAACAGTGTGGAGATTCCTTAAAAAACTGGAAATAGAACTGCCTTATGACCCAGCAATCCCACTGCTGGGCATACACACCGAGGAAACCAGAATTGAAAGAGACACGTGTATCCCAATGTTCANCCTCTTACACTGTTGGTGGAAATGCAAACTAGTATAGCCACTATGGAGAACAGTGTGGAGATTCCTTAAAAAACTGGAAATAGAACTGCCTTATGACCCAGCAATCCCACTGCTGGGCATACACACCAAGAAAACCAGAATTGAAAGAGACACGTGTACCTCAGTGTTCACTGCAGCACTATTTACAATAGCCAGGACATGGAAGCAACCTAGATGTCCATTGGCACAGAAATGGATAAGAAAGCTGTGGTACCTATACACAATGGAATATTACTCAGCCATTAAAAAGAGTGCATTTGAATCAGTTCTAATAAAGTGGATGAAACTGAAGCCTATTATACAGAGTGAAGTAAGTCAGAAAGAAAAACACCAATACAATATACTAATGCATATATATGAAATTTAGAAAGATGGTAACAATGACCCTATATGAGAGACAGCTAAAGAGACACAGATGTATACAAGTCTTTTGGACTCTGTGGGGAAAGACGAGGGTGGGATGATTTGAGAGAATAGCACTGAAACATGTATATTATCATATGTGAAAAAGATCGCCAGTCTAGGTTCGATGCATGAGACAGGGTGCTCAGGGCTGGAGCACTGGGATGATCCAGAGGGCTGGGATGGGGAGGGAGGTGAGGGGGGTTCAGGATGGGGAACACATGTAAACCCATGGCTGATTCATGTCAATGTATGGCAAAAACCACTGCTGCTGCTGCTAAGTCACTTCAGTCATGTCCAACTCTGTGTGACCCCATGGACGGCAGCCCACCAGGCTCCCCCGTCCCTGGGATTCTCCAGGCAAGAATACTGGAATGGGTTGCCATTTCCTTCTCCAATGCATGAAAGAGAAAAGTGAAAGTGAAGTCGCTCAGTCTGTCCGACTGTTAGCGACCCCATGGACTGCAGCCC
The DNA here is from genome assembly GCA_006410675.1 of Oreotragus oreotragus. Lineage (NCBI taxonomy): Eukaryota > Metazoa > Chordata > Mammalia > Artiodactyla > Bovidae > Oreotragus > Oreotragus oreotragus. The sequence continues at coordinate 48,005 of SJYX01011524.1, forward strand.
ACCAGGCTCCTCCGTCCATTGGATTTTCCAGGCAAGAGTACTGGGGTGGGGTGCCATTGCCTTCCCCGGGCAAAAACCACTACAATGTTGTAAAGTAATTAGCCTCCAATTAAAATAAATAATTAAAAAAAAAGAATCTGCCTGCAAAATAGGAGATCCAGGTTCGATTCCTTGGTCAGGAAGATCCCTTGGAGAATGAAACAGCTACCCACTCAAGTATTCCTGGAGAATTCCATGGACAGAGGAGCCTGGCTGGCTATAGTCCATGAGGTCACAAAGAGTTAGACACAACTGAGTGACTAACACCTTCACACTTTCACTTTCTTTTCCATGCCAGAAAATAGAGAATGACAAATCTGTTTTTAATTAAGTTACTTTTAGTATATCCATCATTTCTAATTCTTCTATAGCTGGAAGATTATTTAGAACTATAGACATAGGCAGGAGTAAGAAGTTTGGTTCTGGAATGTGGCCTTACAGACAATGCAGAAAAAACTCAGACTTGTCTGAGGAAGGCAGTGAAGTTTAACCTGACTCATCTTGACACTTTCGGTAACCAGTTCTCTGACACTGGAGTGCAGGATTCCTGCCCAGCAGGGGCTGTGGGAGGTGGAGGGGATGACACCTATAAAGTACGAAACTTCTGCACTCACAGTGTGTCCGTGGACCACCTGCAGGATCATCACCTAGGAAGCTAGTGAGAGAGGCGTGTCCCAAGCTACCCCAGACCTGTTGATTCGGGCTCCACAGCTCAACCAGATCCCCAAGGGATCCAAGTGCACATCCAGGCTGAGAAGCACTGTGTCAAATGCAGCCCCTGTCCTCTAGTCTACTATGTGTGGGTGCTCAGTCGTATCTCTTTTCAACCCTACGGACTGTAGCCCACCAGGCTCCTCTGTCCATGGGATTTTCCAGGCAAGAATACTGAAATGGGTTGACATTCCCTCTTCCAGGGGATCTTCCCGACCCAGGGATCAAACCAGAGTCTCCTGCATCTCCTGCATTGGCAGGTGGGTTCTTTAGCACTGGGCCACCAGGGAGCCCTAGTCTACCATGTATTTTGAACTTCCCACAACCATCTCCTTTAATAGCTCTAGAGGGTGATAAACCAACCAGGCAAAATCTTTCTTCCGCTGGGAGGGAGGAGGAAATATAATTTGACGAGCTGAGTCTCGTTGGTCTGTGGTTACCTCCTAGGAGGTCACCTTTCATCTGACATGTGAGAAAGGTACCATTTTCCAATACAGGGCAGTTAGAGTTACAATCTTAGGCCAGCTGGAAGAAGTTTGCTCTAAAGGGCAGGCTCCTAGGGAAAAACATCATTGCCTTGGGGGGAATAAAGGACCACCAATGTAATCCTTAAAGCAACAGGAGTAGATATCAGATCGCTCCAATTTCCTTAAGCTCATCCAATAAATTAATCCTATATTTACACTGCATGGTAATCACTGGGTTTGGTTTTGTTTTGTTTTCCCCCAAGACTTGCTCACTTTCCTGGCTTCAGTTTCTGAAAAACACATAAAAGGAAAAGACATTCAACTGCTAAAGTGGAAAATCAAAGGACACCAAAGGAGGGACCTAGCATGCGGAGTGACCTGCAGAAAGCTAAGAAAAATGACAGTGTAGTAAGGCCCCGACAAACCTCATTTTGTGCCAGGCACTGGAATAAATGCATTGTAGGCACTACCTCAGCATCGGAGGGGAGGCAGAAGGAAAAGGTGACTTTCTCTCTTTTGAGTACAAAGCGTGCACATAACCTCCCATCTCCTCCCTGAAATGACCCTGGAGAAGGTTTGACCATCGCCATCTCACCACGTGGCTGGGCTCTCAGGTTCTGAGAATATGTTTGCAGGCCTGGCTGAGCTGTCTCTTTGATAGCTGAGGGAAGTGGGATCTGAATGATTCCCCCAAGTCACCACCGAGTGGGAGAAGTGGGTTCTGAAGCCCACCTTTCCGTGGCCCCCACCCCACGTTACACATGCTCCTCCCCCTCTTCCCACTCAGAGTGACTGTGTGCTCTGCCCCCTTCAACATCAAACAACCAAATCCAGTGACCCACCCATCCTCACAGCCGGCAGCACCACCCACACCTGCTTCTGCGCTCAAGTCTGTAACTACTTAAAAGAACCAATCGTGTCTGTTCCCAAACCTGCTTATGCCAGAGGTACTTATAATTATATAAATGAATGATGATTACATGGATAAATGAAATACTAGTGTGAAAAGAGAGACAGCTCTAGAACTATGTCTCCCTATTTTATCCAGCTTTTATGATTAACTGATCCACCACTGGTTTCCAACAAGTCAGAGGAGAGAGGGTGTGGGCCATCCATAGCCGGCACTGGACTGCCCGGGGACAGAGCTGTCACACACCGCAGGAACAGCCCGTCATGCAGCTGCTGGTGACTCATCCAGGAGGAAAGAATAGGAGAAGGAGAGAAGAGACAAAAGTCTCCAGCTACACGTCATGACTCAAAAAAGAGGATTCTGCCCACCCTCGGGTGTCAGCAGCAGGTATGGCTGGACCACCAGTTCTGACTAGATTCCCGCCCACCTCTTCTCCCCCAGCAGGGCACAGCAGCCCAGGAGCCAGAGCTGAAATGGGTAAGGACCAAATCACCCCACACAGAGAGGTCACGAGCATGTCTTTTGCTCTCAGCCTTGGAAAGAAAATAAACATTTGTAGCTCTGGGTTCCTTATGGCTTGGTTTTAGACCTGGATAAGAAAAAGCTCAGCTTGGTTTTTCTCCAGGCTACAGGAAAGCAATGAGACAATCATCTTCTTTCCATTTACTTAATACCTCATTTTCTTTGAAGTAAAAGAGGAAAGTGAGGTGTTAGATTACAGCCATTAAGTGCTCAGGCTTTGGCGGCAAAATGATCTGGATTCTAATCCCCTCTTCTGCATTTAATCACTTAATGATCATTCAATAAGGCAAATGCCTTAACTTCTGCGCACCTCTGCTTCTCATCTGAATGACACGCTGACCACAGTGTTGTTTTAAGGATTAAATGAGATATTGGAGGACAAAGGATTTATCTTGATGCCTGGCATAGAGTAAGGCAATCGATAGAAGCTATAATTATCATCATAAACTCATTGGGGGAAAAAATTCCACAAAAAAGGAAAGCACAAAGAATAAAATTAAAGTTAGCTGTTATCCCACCACTCAAAGTAATGAGAGTTAACAAGCTCAATTATTTTCTTCCTCTTGTATTCTGCACACATACAAGTTGATTTCATTTAAACGAAAGTCACTTCCTCCCTTTCCCACTTAACGTTATATTAAGTGTGGACACATTCCTATGGCCTTAACAGTTCTTCAAAAATGTGGTTTTATACCTTACATCTCCACCAGAATGGCTGTTTCCAACTTTTATTATATTTAATAATGTGCAACGAATAGCCTGATATACATATTTTTAGTCACGTTTCCGATTATTTCCTTAAAGTAAAATGGACTTTCTGATTCAAAAGGCATGAACTCTTGACACTTGCGGCCAAACCAAAGCAGAAAAATGAGGCCAGTGGCCAACCCCACCTCATCCATACCACATTCCTTTTTTTTATCATTATTGCCAATCTGATGCAGAAATTAATCAAGAACTATTTTCAAACTCAAAAGCCCCCAAAGGAACAAAGGATGCAAATCAGAGAATACCACCTTCAGTTCTGTGCTGTGGCCCCAAGCACCCCAGACACTGCTCCTGGGGCATCCCTGCAGTTGGTCCCCTGGGCACCAGTGCTTCCTTTAAAGCCACACAAATCAATGACTGGTTACGTCTCGGGTATAAGATTATAGGAAGGAATTTCGCTTCCTCTGTACTGTGTGGATTTTTTGCCATGACGTATTTTCAGGGAAAAACAGCAGAGATCGCTGTTTAGAATGTGGGGTGGGGACCTCTCCAGCTGTCTTTGCCATCATCTCACGCTGACGCTGTGGCCCCTTCCACGCTGCCGCTGCCCCTAGCCCCCATCTGCAGGCAGGAGGCAGGCTGGGTGTGCAGCACTGGCTCCTCCCACCAGCCTCACCCTGCTTCAGTCCCCTCTGCCAGCCCCCACCGCCCTCCTGAGCCAGCACCCATGGATACTCACAGCCGCTCCAGCTCCTTCATGTCATCAAAAGCCCCCCGTTCCACCACTCCAATCTGGTTCTCCATCAGCTGCCTGGGGAAGCAAAGAGACAAGGGCAGCTCCAGGATGGTGGACAAGGACTCCTAGAAATAGCTGGCGCGAGGGAGTGAAATAGGAACAGTGCCGGAGACTGCACATTCCCAAGCTCTGGCCTGAGTTAACACTTCTTCCCAGCTCCGCAAATTTCCAGCACAGGCTCCTCAGCACACTCAGCCCCAACAGCAATTTGTGCTTCCAGCCCTGACCAGTACTGACCCTCTCAAGCTGTTAGCATGGCAGAAGGCCATGGGGAACCAGAGCATTAGGCCATTGCTCCAAAGGTAAGCTCAGGGAAGCCGGCGCCCAGACAGCAGGGGCTAGCTCTGCACTCCTGGTGTACACGCCCTTCTCTGGCCCAGAGGGCACACGTCCACGGGGCAGAGCAGGGGGAACCAACCGGAAGGGGGGGAAGGGAGCTTGTGCCAACTGGGCACAGCCCACACATGCAGCAAGCACACTCTGCAGTTGGCAGACGACATCCCCTCTGCCAGCGCCCCCACTCCGCCTGGCCACATCTGCTGCCAACTGAACCACCTGGCTCGGGGGAACTCTGCCCCTCCTTACCGCCAACGCACCCTGAAACCCAGAGCAGCTGGCTGACAGGGCAGCATTTTTCACCAGCAGATCACTTGCTGCACGGTAATTTCTGAGCTCATCGAGTATGTCTTTCTCCCATGTTTTCCCCTCCCTCCCCTCAAGCAGGTGGCTTATGGGGTCCCACAAGGGCCTCAGATGAGGTTCGGGGCAGGGCAGGGGGCAGAAGTTGCTACCGGACACTTCTCTTCCTCTGCTTTGTGTCGCAACACCTGGGCTGTTGAGGAGGTTGCGCTGGAGGCTGGGGGCAGGGTGGAGGGGAGGGGCAACACCAAGATTGAAAGGGGGCTTCCCTAGACTCAGAGGAGGTTCCTGGAGCCTGGGGAGGGGTCAGAGTCAGGGGCTCTGGAGAATCAGGAACCCCTTCCACAGTGATAGGCAGCTGTGATCCCAGAGAGGACCGACCACAGGCTCACCGGCTCCTCCAAAGATCTTCGGAGCCACAAAGTCAACTGCTTTGAAAGAGCTAGGGTGCATTACCCCAGGAGTAGGGAATGCGGGACCCTAGGACCATAGTGAATTTCCTTGCCAGCCAGGTGGGATGTTGAAACTGGCTCAAAGCAGAAACTGAGTTGAAGTAGGGAAAATAAAGAACTGCAGTTCTTCCCTGCACACCTGCGTTTGTAGGCTGAGACATTCAGAGCAGGAGAGGTGAAGGGATCCAACCCTTCCCCTCACTCCTCACCCCTGCCCAGCCTGACAAGCCAGTGCCATGGATAACTCCTTTGCTGGCTGGTGGCCAAGCCCAACACGGCCATACCTGCCACCTCCAAAGTCTGCCACTGCCAGCCACCTGAAGGGGTCACCTCCATCCTCAGCTGCCCCCGTAGCTTCCCCCTCAAATCAAGGGGTCTGTGGCCTCGCTGGGAAGTCTTTCTGGGGCAAAAGAGCTGTGGAGACTGTTATAGACTGCATCGGGCCATTCTCCTCCCCAGAATTCACACACGGAAGTTCTTGGGATTCTGTCTAGAGGTAAGGCCTTCAGGTACAGAAAGAACGCTTAATGAGGTCCTAAGGGTGAGGCCCTAGTCTGCCAGGACTGGTGTCTTCATAAGAAGAGACACAGAGATGTCTGTGTGCACACACACAGGGAAGGCCACTTGACACAGCAAGAAGGTGGCCAGGAGCAGAGGCCTCCCCAAACCAACCCCAATGGCATCCTGGCCTTAGACTTCTAAGGCCCTAGAACTGTGAGAAAATTAATTTCTGTTGTTTAACCACCCAGTCTGTGGCCTTCCGCTACGGCAGCTTGAGCAGACCTGGTCTTCCCTCACCCCAACAGCCAGCCAATGGACAAGGCAGATCCACCTGCGCAGGCCCTGCCAGGCAGTGACCGCTGGTACCCGCTCCACAGCCAGTTTTCTCAGTTATGTGTGAGGCAGTGGCCACTCTGGGTCAGGACTTGGCAGCACCTCGACCTATTGCTCCCGTCACCCCAAGACTGACTACGCAGGGGCAGGGCCCCGCTGGCCTACAGCCCTTTGATCCACAGCCAGGGCTCTACCGTGAGACCACTACGAGCGGGGAGGGCAGGAGAAAGGCTACAAGGGGCGGCATCTCAGACTCACAGCACCCGCAGCTGCTTGAGTCCCGCGAAGTCGTTCTTATGGATCCGAGTGATGTTGTTGCCATTGAGTTCCCTGGTGGAAGAGAGGAGAGGAGGAGATGGTGAGCTGCCCACGGGGGGCCTCAGGCCGGCGCTCAGCTCCAGGCTGCCTCTCCACGTGGCTCAAGTCAGTCATCTCACCAATGAGACTGGGTGCTTTCCCGCCAAGCTCCAGAACCCCAAGTCTATGTGGTCCTAGCAAGCTGGGGGGCTTCCCTGGTGGTCTAGTGGTGAGGAGTCTGCATTTCCACTGCTGGGGGCATGGGTTCAATCTCTGGTCAGGAACTAAGGTCCCTCATGCTGAGTAGTGCAGCCAAAAAATAAAAAAAATAAAATAAAAAATTTTAAATAAACTAAGATCTCTCTGCAGCAGATGTTCAACCAACAGGAATACGCAGGGCCCAGGCTCACTACTGGGAGTGCTCCAGAACCCAAAACATGGCTTTTGCCTTGAAATAGCTCAGTCTCATTGAAAAGACAAGACATTCACACAGGAAAGAACTTGGAAATTAGCTAGTTAGAAAGGCTCTTCAGGCAGAATTGCCACTGAGCCTCAGTTTCCTCATCTGTAAACTGGGGATAATAACTGTTTACCTCACAGGATTAAAATAAGGCATAAACAAGTAAAGAGCGTGGCCCACACGTGGAAAGGGCCCCTTTGGGGGTACCACTACCATCACCTGGCGGGCCTGGCCCCCACGAGTCATCCATATTCAGAGCAGGAGACAGCAGAGAGGGTCCTGATACTAAAGGAGCTGAGCAAGTGGGACTCAAGCTGAGGCCCCAAAGACAAGGCAGAGCCGCCGCAAGAGAGACGGAGCGACCACTCCAGGGAAGGCAAAATCCGGAACGTGTGGCTATCAGGGGAGGAGACGCTGAAGGCTGGGAGCCCTGGGAAGCAGGATTGGGGGAAGATGGGTTCCGATTGAAGCGGGCCTGAGAAAGCAAGCAGAGGATAGACAGGGAGCCAGCGTGGCTCCGGACAGGAGCTGCTTGAAACCAGTCCTGCAGAGGGGACAGGAGGACAAGGCCCAGGCAGATCCCCTCACACCATCCTGGCCTCCAGCTCTTCCTCCCTCCCAAAGCCATGCTCCTCCCTCAGCCCTCCCAATCACACCCTGGGCACCCTGGACATGGACCCCAGCTCAGAGGCCAATGGCCTCACCTCCTTCCCCCTTTCACCCAGCCTCCCGGGAAAGCTCACTCAGCCTCTGCAGGCCATTCCTCTTCACGGGAACCCAGTCCAGCATCAGAAAGGAAGGCCACTCCAGGGGTCAGGCACTCCACTCCTAAGAGAGCTCATCCACGGAGCCACACACAGCAGACTCTCACTCAGGCCCAGCTCAAAACCCAGCTGTCACTTTCACACCTAACCTGTCTTCCTGTGCTGCCCCGTGCTTTCAGTCACATGGCCTCCTCCTCTTTCTCACCATCATCATGGTCCCCGACACACTTAACCACCCAAGAGCACCCATCCCAACACACGTGCACGTGCGCGCACACCCACACACACAGAGTTACCCACAGCCCAGTTTCCTCATCTACCAACTTTGGTCAAGGTTCCAGCTGTAGCCACTGTCCCAACCCAAGTCCAAGCTACTTTGGAAAACACCAAGTTGTTTTGGAAGGGTGATGTTCTAGAGTTGCTTCCACCAAAAACAAGGTGATATTGGTTTCCACACACTTCAGGAGCTGGGCTTTGTGCGCACCCTCACAAGGCGCTGGAAGGCAGTCACTGTGTCTTACAGATGAGAAGAGAGAGTCTCAGGTGTGGCACCTTCACGAGGTCACACGGTGATGAAAGAGCAGGGATCCCAACCCGCGGTCATCTGACCCTGGAGCCCAGGCTTCCTCTTCCCACCAGGCCAAGGTCTCTCCCTAGGTTGACAAGCCGGTAATTCATTCAACCCATCTCTGTCTCTGCCCTTCCCGAGCCTGGCTCCTGATCCTTCAGAGCAGTCGGAAAAACTCATTCCCTGCTCCTTACCTCTTTTCTAACAGGATCTCTCTGAGGGGCTTGGGGCCTGTCCAAGGTAATGGAGCCCTTCCCGCTCTAAACGCTAGAGATGCCTTCTCCACTCGAGACGGGCTCTTTTGAAAGTAAAGGACTCTTTTTGTTGAACTAAACACTCGCCCCTGAAACAGCCAGCTCTGAGCCTCTCTTTGCTGCTCCTTCTGTAACATGACTCTGCTTCAAACAATGAGAATGTCTTCTTGAAGCCCTGAAACCTGGTCCCCTCCTCTGGGCGGGCGGGGGAGGAACCCGTTGAAACTTTCATCCCTGAACCCCAAACCTCAAGGTTTTTGATTATAAAGTTATGTTAGCTTTGATCACAAGCACAAAAATATGAAATTTAAGTGGAGGGCTACAGAGCAGCTCTTCGTTAAGTTTCAGTGCCTCTGTGCAGCTGAATGCCATGCAGCCACTGAAAAGGGTAGAGATTCCTTTGTGTTGACCAGGGAAGACTCCTTGATGCAGCACTTGGGAAAAGGGCTTCAATACAGCTTGCAGGCCCTGAGCCCCCTTATGTAAAAATTCACAGGCTTTAAGTAGAGGTCGATGCACAGGAAGAGTTTGCTGGGGGCGATTTGCCACATTCCTTTTTTCCACACTGTTTGAATTTTTAAGAGATCTATATTTTTTTAAGCCAACAAAATAGGCAAGTTATGGCACTGAAAAATAAGAGCAATATGTGTACTTTATTGAATTTTTTCAATTTCCTGAAGAATAAAGAAAAAATTCAAATCATACATAAGCTCATCACCCAGAAAGAACCCCCTGTTAATATTCTGGAATATTTTCTCTCAAGACTTTGGATATAAGTTTTATATTGTGGAGATAATTTGACAAATATTTTTTGAAGACTTGCTATTCACAAAGCATTTTGCCAGGTTCTAAAGATACAACAGTGAGTGAGACGTAAATGGTATACACATCTTCTACAATGGCATTCCCTGCTCAATCTCCACTTATGATTTTGATCGAAATGAAGGATCCCCTTCATTGGATATATCAAATAAAGTACTTGTTACTGGAACACATGGGCTGTTTTGATATTGCTCAATAATAAATAATACCACATAAAGTTCAGTGGGCATTTGGGAGGAATACGTTCCTGGAAACGGAATTACTCAGCCAAAGGTCATGAGAAATCTGCTGAATTTTACAATCATTCACTCATTCCTTCTCATAGCAACCATGGTTCATCAGGCAATTGACTACAATAATTATTCAATTCACAGACAGTAAAATGAAGCAAAGACAGATGTTAAGACGTGTCTGAACCAGGCAGAGCCCAAATGGAGCTTAGAATCCCTGAGGATGGAATTCCCACACTCAGGCAGACTGTGGAGGAGGATCGAAGGGGACTGGTGACGATGCTGTCATTTGCCTCTCTGCTCGTCTTTGCCACCAGGCTCCACTGAGCAGACTCTGGGGCGCATTCCTCAGCCATCAGTGGACTCCAACCTCTCCTCCTCACTTCCTGCACCGCCCCCCTCCACTCCCAGTCCAGAAAAGACCTGGGGCAGGCAGAGGACAGTGGGGCAGACAGCAGAGCAGACACAGCGCTTCTCTCTGGAGGCCCTGCTGGGGGCTTCCAGGCAAGAACGTGGACAGAGGTCTGCCCACCCCCTTCCAGCCTCCCCCATCAGCCTCGCTCTCTAATCCAGAGTCAAACTGAGTGCCTCTTCTCAAGGGAGAGCCCTCAAGAAGGCAGCCTGTGAGGCAGGCACGGCTCTCCTCGGGCTCCAGGTCCCGGGCTGCAGCCTAAGAAGTTATAATGGCCACTTAGCCTGGCAGAATGGCCTCCACTGTCCCCATTCTCTCCTCTCAACCGGGTGGCCCACCAGGATCGAGTTTTCAACCTGGCAAGGCCACTTCCCCTGGAACCCTCCTCACAGGCTGCTGGAATGAGGCAAGGTCATTTTTCGCCAGTGCCTGATTCCTATAACAGGTGGTCCTTGAGTGTTGCCATGGAGACCCCTCCCCAGCCAGCCACCTGGGAAAAAACAGAGACGCTACTGTGACCTTCAGACCTTTGCATCCAGAGCAGCCAAATGGGGCGAGCCCTCTGGGGGCAACTCCCAGCCTTGCTTCTTAGAAAGAAGTTAGGACACAGAGCTACCCTGGGCTCTGCAAGTTTCCGGCCACCGGAGCCCACGTCTAGCACTTCTCTCTGCTGGGCACCCCTGCGTGCAGGCTCTGAGCCACCTCTAAGCATACTTCATTTCATCTCACCGCACAGAGTAGCCTACGAGATGAATCGTGTCTTCTCTATCTTGCTGATGAGCAAACTGAGGCAGACATTGGTGATGAAATTTCCCCTGTGCCACGCAGCTCATAAGCCAGTGGCTGCTGCTGCTGCTAAGTCGCTTCAGTCGTGTCCGACTCTGTGCGACCCCACAGACGGCAGCCCAGTGGGCTCCGCCATCCCTGGGATTCTCCAGGCAAGAACACTGGAGTGGGTTGCCATTTCCTTCTCCAATGCAACAAAAAAAAAAAAAAAAAAAAAAAAAAAAGGAGGAAATAGGAAGTCTACCTGAAAAAGAATCTGCAGTAATGGTAGTAAAGATAGTCCAAAACTTGAAAATAAAACGGAGATACAGAAAAATATGCTAGAGACATGGATAGAGAAGTTGCAAGAAATGTATAACAAGGAGTTAGAAAAAATAAACAATAGACAATTAGTAACAATGCAATAACTGAGATTAAAAACACTATGGAAGGAATAGCAGACTAAAGAAGAGGGCATGAAAAAATATTTAAGGAGATAATAGTCAAAAACTTCCCTAAAATGGAGAAGAAAATAGCCACCCAAGTTCAAGAAGCTCAGAGAGACCCATAGAAGATAAACTCAACAAGAAACACACCAAGACACATATTAATCAAGCTAACAAAAATTAAACATAAAGAATAAGTATCAAAAGCAGCAAGGGAAAACCAATACATAGCATAAAGAGGTATGTCCATAAGGATAACAGCTGATATTTCAACAGAAACTCTGTAGGTCAAAAAAGTAGATACTTAAAGTGACAAAAGGGACAAATTCTACAGTCAAAATTATTCTACCCAGCAAAGATCTCACTTAGATTCAAAAAAGAAATCAAAAGCTTTACAGAAAAGCAAACTTAAGAAAATTCGGCATCACCAAACCAACTCTTCAACAAATGCTAAAGGATCTTCTCTAGACAAGAAACACAGAAAAAAAAAAAATTATGAAAATGAACTTGAAGCAATAAAGTAAATGATAACAGGATGATACTTATTGATGATTACCTTAAGCATAAATAGATTAAATGTCCCAATCAAAAGATAAAGATTGGCTGAATGGAAACAAAAGCAAGACCCTATAAGAGATCCGTCTCAAACCTAGGGAAACTTGTAGAGTGAAAGTGAGAAGGGTGCTCTGTGCAGACGCTGGTGTGGGCAGGCACCAGCTAAGTTGGCCCGGGGCCCCTGCCTGGGTCTGACAGCGAAGTTGACAGACCTGTGTCGGTTTCAGTGACGATGGTGGTATTTCACGACAAGGTGGAGATCGAGGACTTCTAATACAATGAGGACTCGGAGACCTACTTCTACCCCTGCCCATGTGGGGATAACTTCTGCATCACCAAGGAAGATTTGGAGAATGGGGAAGACGTGGCAACGTGCCCTAGCTGCTCTCTCATTATAAAAGTGATTTATGACAAGAATCAGTTCACGTGTGGAGAGACAGTCCCAGCCCCTTCCACCAGTAAAGAACTGGTTAAATGCTGAAGAAGACTTTTAGGTTCTAGAATCTGAACTTGGGGAATGAGGCAAGCTGGAAAAGTCGAATGCGGAGTCACTGGCTTCTTCACGGGGATGATCAGTTTGTGGTTTGCTGTTCATGAGAGTCTGGATTCTTTCCATTGGATGCCAAGTTCATCTCCAATTGAAGAAGCAAGTCCACCACATGACATACCTGGATTTTGTGCTGAAAACCTTGAATTGGAAGTGTTTGCATCCAAACTTAAGAGAAGATAGTTTCAAATCAGTGCTTTTTCCCTTAGTTTTATTTTTATATCTTTACACTATTACTTCATTATCTGACAACAGCATCATCTACCTCAAAGCATTAGGTTTCTTTAACTTAAAAAGATTTTTATTTTAGTCGCTTATGAAGATTTTTAAAATCAGCCCTTTCTGTGCAATTTGCTATTGTAAACTGAATGAAGTTGGTTGCCTTTAGTCCATTGGNTTTATTTTTATATCTTTACACTATTACTTCATTATCTGACAACAGCATCATCTACCTCAAAGCATTAGGTTTCTTTAACTTAAAAAGATTTTTATTTTAGTCGCTTATGAAGATTTTTAAAATCAGCCCTTTCTGTGCAATTTGCTATTGTAAACTGAATGAAGTTGGTTGCCTTTAGTCCATTGGGACTGCACCTTCTACTCCCTCACCATGCTGACCTTCATCAGGGATCTGTATTCCATTAAACATGTCATTTCATTATGCTTCATATACTGGGTCCTGGTGGTGGTGCAAAGAAAACATATACTGAGCTCACAAAGGTAGTGAGTTAAGAAGAAAAGTCAAAAAAGAAAACAAAGGATGTGGACTTTCCTTATCAACTTTCTGCGTTTTCCTTGAAAATCAGGACATGATAAAAAAAAAAAAAAAAGCCAAAGGAAGTGAAACTGGAAACAGAACGAGAAGAGAAAACTATGCTTACTTAGTTATTTAATTAAATGCTTGAGTGGTTTTGCGAGATCAGTGCAACTAATATTTCTGTATCTGGGTTCTTGTGTGTGTATTTGTTTTTCGATAAGGCTAATGAAATTTTACTCTAGACAGGNATTCTTTGGCATTGCCTTTCTTTGGAATTGGAATGAAAACTGACCTTTTCCAGTCCTGTGGCCACTGCTGAGTTTTCCAAATTTGCTGGCATATTGAGTGCAGCACTTTCACAGCATCATCTTTCAGGATTTGAAATAGCTCAACTGGAATTCCATCACCTCCACTAGCTTTGTTCGTAGTGATGCTTTCTAAGGCCCACTTGACTTCACATTCCAGGATGTCTGGCTCTAGGTGAGTGATCACACAATCGTGATTATCTGGGTTGTGAAGCTCTTATTTGTAGAGTTCTTCTGTGTATTCTTGCCATCTCTTCTTAATATCTTCTGCTTCTGTTAGGTCCATACCATTTCTGGCCTTTATCAAGCCCATCTTTGCATGAAATGTTCCCTTGGGATCTCTAATTTTCTTGAAGAGATCTCTAGTCTTTCCCATTCTGTTGTTTTCCTCTATTTCTTTGCATTGATCGTTGAGGAAGGCTTTGTTATCTCTCCTTGCTATTCTTTGGAACTCTGATTATTATGTAATCTTAATTCTTCAGATAAATATATATTTAATGCTCTCAATCAGTCCTTCAAGTTATTCTAGTTACTTGAAGTTTATTTTTTGGGAAAGTCTTCATGAAGTCTCAATGAAACAATATTCTAAGAGATTTTCCATAGTAATAAGTTATCTTTATAGTTAAATGTCAGTTTGACGAATTACAGTATCTTTGGCTCATATTTCAATGTTTTTTAATGATTTGATTTATTTCTGGTTGTGCAGGGTCTTCATGCTGTGTAGGCTTTTCTCCAGTTGCGCGAGCAAGGGCTGCTCTCCAGTGGTGGGGAAGAAGGGAGGCGGAGGCTCCTCATCACAGTGGCTCCTCTTGTTGCAGAGTACGGGCTCTGGTGCCCACAGACCTCAGTAGCTGCGGCTGCCAGGCTCCAGAGCTCCGGCCCAGTGGCTGTGATGCACAGGCTTAGCTGCTCTGCCACGCTGGGTCTTCCCAGAGCAGGGGTGGAACTTGCGACCCCTGCTTTGGCAGGGGGGTGATTCTTTACCACTGAGCCGCCAGGAAAGCCCTCAGGCGTATTTTAGATTCTAGTTTTCCACGCTCCTATCTGGTGAGAGAGGCCTGGGAGCTGGGAGTCCTCAGCCACAGTGCCGGCTCTGTCATCAAAAGCTCTGGGGCCTCTAGAGAGCACTCGCCCCTCCCTCAGTCGTGTCTGATTCTTTGTGATCAGGCAGACTATAGCCTGCAAGGCTCCTCTGTCCATGGGATTTCCCAGGCAAGACTACTGGAGTGGGTTGCCATTTCCTTCTCCATTCAATTCTTGATTTTCTTAAATGTCTTGCAACAGAGTTTTTCTATTGGAAAGTCTTATACAATCTGATTTCCTTCCTCTTATCAGTGACTTCATCATTTTAGCTGGATGACCTAAGAATTGTTTCATTTTCTTTAAAAGTCATAGTTTTAGCAGAATATAGTTTTCCCAGGTTTCTAGTAACACCTTTCAATGAGTGTTTTCAGGTCAGGAAGTTTTTCTTGATTCATAATTTTGAGAACTTGTTCTTTTCCATTGCTCTGATTCTTTCTTTGGGGACTCATAAATACTTTGGATTTCCTTTGGCTGTCATTACAGCTGCTATCTTCTTTTCAATCCTTTAATCTCTTTATTCATTTTTATATTTTAAATTTTTTCATCTTTCCTTTATCTAGTTTTCTTAAGGCATTTATTTGTTCTTGAGTTTCTTCTATTGAACTTGTTTTTTTTATAATTTTGTTTTCAATTCTTTCCTAAGTTCTGTCATCCCTTCCTTTCAAATCTTGTTTTTCTCCATCACCTCATCTCTTGAGTTTTTCTAATTTAGATTTGTGTTTTTCTTTCCTATCTGCTAGTGTTTTCTCAACTTCTCTTGCCTATCTTGAGATATTAGGTTACAGTGTTTACCTGCTTTGGGGGCTTATTTTTCTGAAATGCCTTCATTACTTGTAGAGACATTATTCTATTTTATCTTTTTTTTTATAATAACTGCATATAGGATTTTTCTATAATCCTTCTCTGTTCTTCATGTTTCAATGAAGTGAGTGTTTTTTTTTTAAATATTTTTAGAGCAGAAATGAGGGCTTTACATTCTAATTTACAACCTCTAATTTACAACCTCTTCTATTTTTTGTTCATGAAGGATTCCAAAATATAGCCCCATCCCCTCTGAGATCTTCTTCCGCTGCTCCTCTCCCTCATTCTTATTGGAGCCTTCTCTTTCCTTGCTCCTATTGTCCCCATCCTGATCAATTTAAGTTCTACTCCCAATAGTCTCTACTCAACACAGGGCTTTATTCTCAAAGTGAGCTTACTTGGTTAGTTTCAACAATTCATAGAGTCAGAGAGCCACAGCATCATCAGATCTTACCATGGCCTCCTTGCACTCACCCATGAATCACATCCTGTGATGCCCACAGAATCAGTTGTTCTTCTTAGAGCAGACCACTGAGCTTCCAGTGAGTATCACTGGGGATGTGGATCTCCCACTCTCAAGTCCATTGTAAGTCTCAGTCTTTCTCTCAGCTTCTTGCACAGTTTTGGTGATACCAGACAAGTCTTTTTGCTGTCAGGGTTTTGTCCCCAAATGCACATTTATTAGGGTTTCTGTTTTGTTCTTTTATTGTAGACTTCATCTTTGCCATTTGGGTTTTGCTACTCCACTCATGTTGATTAGAAGATTCAGGAAGAGCCTAAACTTACTGCCCCTCTTGCCATCCTCCCAGAATTTTTGTTTCTCTAATTTCTTATAGAACAGAGCCTGAAAGTAAATCATTTTTCTTTCTTCTACACAGATCATATCTCATTGCTGCATCTATGGGGCATCTAAGGGATAATAAAAGCTTAGAAGATAGTGAGGTGAGGTGAGGTGAAGTCGCTCAGTCGTGTCCGACTCTTTGCGACCCCGTGGACTGTAGCCTATCAGGCTCCTCCACCCATGGGATTCTCCAGGCGAGAATACTGGAGTGGGTTGCCATTTCCTTCTCCAGGGGATCTTCCCGACCCAGGGATTGAACCCAGGTCTCCCGCATTGGAGGCAGACGCTTTAACCTCTGAGCCACCAGGGAAGCCCTAGAAGATAGTAAAAATTTAAATAAAATATGCTTTGCACCAGTACCTATAAGGGTTGTCAGTTAATTTTCTGGGCAATTTTTTGTATTCTAACTACACAGACA
>SJYX01011525.1:0-38483 GCA_006410675.1 Oreotragus oreotragus
ATGGCAACCCACTCCTGTATTCTTGCCTGGAGAATCCCCATGGACAGAGGAGCCTGGCGGGCTACAGTCTATGAACTTGCAAAGAGTCGAACATGAGTGAGCAACCCAGTACAGCACAGCAGAGCACAGCACATTAAAACACCTAATATGGTTTCTATTTGCTGACATACAATCGTTTCATAGCCTTTAATTTTTAAACCATGTAAACTATTTTCAAAAATAAGAAAGACATAGAACAAGGTGGTTGGACTTAATCAGATACAAAGGTCTTTATAAAGCCATAGTAAATTAGACCCTGTAGTTCTAGCACAGGATTATACAAAGACCAATTGAAAAGAGTAGGGTCCTGGCAAAGCTTATACATATTCAGAAACATGACAGTATATGACAGGCACCATTATAAATTAAAAATGAGGCTGAAATCATTTTATATTTAAATGAAAAAAAAATAAGAATCAGATTCTTATTTTATAACAGAGCCAAAGTCAATATCAGGCAGATTAAAGATCTAAGTGTGAAAACACAAAACTTTAAAACTTCTGTTAGTAACTATTCCTATAAATTTTGAACAAGAAAAGATTCCTTTTAAAAAAGCAATATTCGTGTATTTGGCTACTCTGGATCTTAACTGCAGCACTCAGGATCTACAGGTGTAGTATTCAAACCCTTGGCTGTGGCATGTGGGATCTAGTTCCCCGACCAGGGATTGAACCCAGACCCCTGCACTGGGAGCGTAGAGTGTTAAGCCACTGGACCACCAGGGAAGTCCCAAAGGAAGGATATCTTAAATAATATGCAGAAACTACTAACCATAAAGAAAAAAAATTGGCAAAAATGACTACTCTGAGCCACCAGGGAAGCCCCACATTAAAATTAAATTCCATTAACAAAGGATCCTTAAACAAAGTGGAAAGCAATGCCACAGTCTGGAAGATAGAATCAATAAAGGATTAGTAGCCAGACTATAAAGATATGCTACAAAATCAGATTTGAAAAAGCTCAATAGAAAAGCGGGCAAGGGATAAAAACAGGCAATTTTCAAAAGAGTAAACACATATGGACAAAAAACATCTGAATATATGCCCAACCTCAGTAATAATTAGGGACATACAAATAAAAATAACAAGTCACTGCTTCATACTCACTGAACTGATAAAAATTAAAATCTATCAGTATGAGGTACCCATTCACAAACATTCAGAGTCTCAAGGGAGAAACTGGAATTCTGAGGTGATCACATGATTTGTTTTGGCCAATTAAACGTGAGCAGAAATGATGTGTGCCACTTCTGTGCGGAAATTTTCACAGCCGGAGTGGAAGCCCTTTGGTTCTCTGTCCCTGCCTCTCAGAAGCATGTGTCAGGATGGACCCTCTCAGCCCAGGTCCCCGCATGACTGCAACGAATGGCCTTTCACTGCTGACCTGCACTGCAGTTGCAGCATGAAATAAACTTTGGAATTAAGCCACTGTGGTTCTCAGTTGTGTGCCCGTGTGCTGAGTTGCTTCAGTTGTGTCCAAATCTAATGGAGTGGATTGCCATGCCCTCCTCGAGGATCGAACCCATGCCTCTTGCCTCCTGCATTGGCAGATGGGTTCTTTACCGCTAGTACCACCTGGGAAGCCCAGTTCTTGGTTGTTGTGGCTTAATTTAGTCATCCTAATTGATATAACCTTCACTGTTGGTGACAAAGCAGAAATGATGGGGACCTTCACATATATGCTAGCAGGCCAGGTGGTGGTGGGACAACTCTGGAGAACAGTTGACTTGTGCAACTCACAGATGAGGTTTCTACTGCAGTATTATCTTACAAAAATTTTTTAAAAATAAACTCAATGCCCATTTACAGGAAATAAACACATATTTTTGTAGATTCACAGAATAGATGACTATGGAGTAGCTAAAATAAATAAACAGAAGTTACCTGTCTCAAAAATGCAGAGTATAAAAAATCAAATGAGATACACAGAATGAGTTCATTATACTAAATTTAAATAGTATTTTATGTTGTGGATACATAGTATATGTCGTAAAAGTTTAACAACATGCATGGGCATAACAGAGCTATAGAATAAATATATAAAAGCACTATTATAGGAATAGGCAATTCTGGTATTGAAGAAAGGGCGTGAAATTTAAACTTGATATTTTAAGTGGTGCTCCTTGTTTTTTTTATTTAATCCTTTTCTTCCTTTTTCTCATTTGCCTTCTAGGATTCCTTATGTATTTTAGCTAAAATTCCTTTTAACAGTTCTTTCCTCAATATTCTGTTTCCCTCTGCAACCAATATGCATATGTGTACTTGGCAAGGAAGACTAAGCAAGCATCAAGATTAGAGACTTAAACTATGCTTTTCTTGTACTTTGGTGCCACCTTCTGGCAGCACTCTGGTGAGTGCACGGTACTGTAGCACATACATGCTGCTGCTAAGTCACTTCAGTCGTGTCCGACTCTGTGCTACCCCACAGACAGCAGCCCACCAGGCTCCTCCATCCCTGGGATTTTCCAGGCAAGAACACTGGAGTGGGTAGCATGTATATTGCACAATATATATGCTTTCATATATTCTGAAAACATCAGAATATATGCTTTNGCTGCTGCTAAGTCACTTCAGTCGTGTCCGACTCTGTGCTACCCCACAGACAGCAGCCCACCAGGCTCCTCCATCCCTGGGATTTTCCAGGCAAGAACACTGGAGTGGGTAGCATGTATATTGCACAATATATATGCTTTCATATATTCTGAAAACATCAGAATATATGCTTTCTTGATTATTTTTATGCTCCTGAACACAACTTTGGCTGAGGTTTACAGTGTTGGTCACTTAAAGATGGCATGTCACATAAAAAAGTTCTCAACCTCTCTCACAACAGTCACCTGGTGACCTTTAAAAAAATACTAACTTAGCATCTCAATACATAAGGCAAATGCTAACAAGTATAAAAGGGGAAATTAACAGTAACACAGTAAAAGTGGGGGACTTTAATACCTCAGTCACATCTATGGATAGATCAACCAAGCAGAAAATTGGCAAGGAAACACAAGCTTTAAATGATACAATGGACCAGGTAGACCTAATTGATATCTATAGGGCATTTCACCCAAAAACAATGGAACATTCTCCAGGATAGATCACATCCTGGGCCATAAATCTAGCCTTGGTTACATTTTTAAAAATTGAAATCATTTCAAGCATCTTTTCTGGCCACAATGTATCTGTATATCAATGTATCTGATCACAAATTGATATAAGATTAGACATCAACTACAGGAAAAAAAAAAACTTAAAAATACAAACATGTGGAGGCTAAACAACATGCTTCTGAATAACCAATAACCAATAATCAAAAAGGAAATCAAAATATACATAGAAACAAATACAAATGAAAACACAACAACTCAAAATCTATAGGATTCAGTAGAAGCAGTGCTAAGAGGGAGTTTCATAGCAATACAAGCCTACCTCAAAAAAACAAGAGAAACATCAAATAAACAACCTAACTTTACATCTAAAGGCAACTAGAAAAAGAAGAAAATAACCCCAAAGTTAGTAGAAGGAAATAAATCATGAAAATCAGAGCAGAAATAAATGAGAAAGAAATGAAGGAGACTATAGCAAAAATCAACAAACTAAAAGCTGGTTCTTTGAGAAGATAAATAAAATAGACAAACTGTTAGCCAGACTCATCAAGAAAAAAAGAGAGAAGAATCAAATCAATAAAATTATAAATGAAAATGGAGAAATCACAATAGACAACACAGAAATACAAAACATCATAGACTACTATGAGCAGTTNAACTAAAAGCTGGTTCTTTGAGAAGATAAATAAAATAGACAAACTGTTAGCCAGACTCATCAAGAAAAAAAGAGAGAAGAATCAAATCAATAAAATTATAAATGAAAATGGAGAAATCACAATAGACAACACAGAAATACAAAACATCATAGACTACTATGAGCAGTTATATGTAAATAAAATGGACCACTTGGAAGAAATGGACAAATTCTTAGAAAAGGATAACCTTCCAAAACCAAACCAGGAAGAAATAGAAAATCTTAACAGACCCATCCCATATGGAAATTAAAACTATAATCAAAAATCTTCCAATAAACAAAAGCCCTGGACCAGATCGCTTCACAGGTGAATTCTACCAAAAATTTAGAGAAGTGTTAACACCTATACTACTCAAACTCTTCCAGAAAACTGAAGAGGAAGGTAAACTCCCAAATTCATTCTATGAGGCCACCATTACCCCAATACCAAAACCAGACAAAGATACCACAAAGAAAGAAAACTACAGGCCAATATCACTGATGAACACAGATGCAAAAATTCTCAACAAAATTCTAGGAAACAGAATCCAACAACATATTAAAAAGATCATTCATCATGACCAAGTGGGCTTTATTCCAGGGATCTAAGGATTCTTTGATATTTGCAAATCAATCAATGTGATATACCATATTAACAAATTAAAAGATAAAAACCAGATTTTTATCTCAAGAGATGCAGAGAAAGCCTTTGACAAAATTCAATACCCATTTATGATCAAAACTCTCCAGAAGGCAGGCACAGAAGGAACATACCTCAACATAATAAAAGCCATATACAACAAACCAACAGCAAACATTATCTTCAATGGTGTAAAATTGAAAGCATTTCCTCTAAAATCAGGAATAAGACAAGGGTGCCCACTCTCACCACTACTATTCAACATAGTTTTGGAAGTCCTAGCCACAGCAATCAGANTAAATAAATGGAAATAAACTCATGTTAACAGAGTTGATGACTTAATAATGTAAAGATATCAATACTACTTACAAGTCTATTGTATTTCCTTTCAATATCCTGTTGACATTTTTAATAGAAATATAAAAAAAAAAATCTCAAAATTCATATGGAATCTCAAATGACTCCAAATAGCCAAAAAAACTTTGAAAAGGAAGAGCAAAGCAGAAAACTCACATTTCCTGATTTCAAAACTACTACAAAGTTACAGTAATTAAAACACTGTGGCACTAGAATAAAAACAGACATTTAGTCCAGTGGAATATAGTAAAGAGCTCAGAAATAAACCCTCTCACTTAAAGTCAAATGATTTTTGACAAGGGTGCCATGAACATTCAAAGGAGACAGGACAGTCTTTTTAGCAAATGGTGCTGGAAAAAAACTAGATATTCACATACAAAATAAAATAGTTGGATTAATAATTTACACCAAATACAATAATTAACTCAAAACGGATCAAAGACACAAGATTTACGATCATAAATTGTAAAATTCTTAGACGGGAAAAAATAAAGGCTTCACAACATCAGACTTGGCAGTGATTTCTTAGATATGACCTCTAGACCTGANAGCAAATGGTGCTGGAAAAAAACTAGATATTCACATACAAAATAAAATAGTTGGATTAATAATTTACACCAAATACAATAATTAACTCAAAACGGATCAAAGACACAAGATTTACGATCATAAATTGTAAAATTCTTAGACGGGAAAAAATAAAGGCTTCACAACATCAGACTTGGCAGTGATTTCTTAGATATGACCTCTAGACCACAGATGAGAAGAAAATTTTTAAAACTGTCTTTATGAAAATTAAAAATTTTGTGCAGAAACACTAGCAACAGAATAAAAAGTAAACCATGGATTGGAAGAAAATATTTGCAAGTAATATATCTGTTATGGGATTAGTATCTAGAATATATAGATGACTTCTAAAACCCAGCAATGAAAACACTCAAGCAAACACGAGTTCAAAAATGGGCAAAGGATTTCAATAGACTTTTTTTCCAAAGAAGTTATACAAATGGCCAGTGTGCACAAGAAAAGATGTCTAACATCACTATTCATCAGGGAAATACAAAGGAAAACTACAGTGAGATATGACGTCATACAATTGGGAGAGCTATGAACCGAAAAGAAAAAAAAAAAAAAATACATAAAATAGAAGTGTGGGAGATGAGGTGCAGACATTGAAAAATATATGCACTGTTTGGAATGTAAAATGGTATGCACACTGAGGACAGTAGTATGATGTGTTCCTCAAAACAAATGAAAATAGAATTACCATGTGATCCAGAAATCTGCCTCTGGGTGTACACCTAAAATTGTTTGAAAGTGGGGCTGCAAAGAAATCTTTGTACATCCAAGCTGACAGCAGTATTACTCACAATAATGAAACATGAAGGTGAACCAAGTGTCCANAAATGAAAATAGAATTACCATGTGATCCAGAAATCTGCCTCTGGGTGTACACCTAAAATTGTTTGAAAGTGGGGCTGCAAAGAAATCTTTGTACATCCAAGCTGACAGCAGTATTACTCACAATAATGAAACATGAAGGTGAACCAAGTGTCCATTCATAGATGAATGGATAACCAATGTGATATATATGTATGAAGAAGGATTATTCAGCTTTAAAAAGAAACAGATTCTAAGATATACTACAACATAAATGAATCTGTGGCCATTTTGCTAAGTGAAATAAACCAGTGACAAACAAATACAATATTATTCCAGTTATTTGAGATATTCAGAATAGTCAAAATGATAGAGACAGAAAGTAGAATGGTGGTTGCTAGCAAGTGGGGGAGAAAGGAGAATGGGAAGTTATGACTTGAGTACAGAGTTCAGTTTTACAAGGTGAAAGAGCTCTGGAGATAGAAGGTACTGATGGTGCACACCACTGTGAACGTATTTAATACCACTGAACTGTACACTTAGAAGCAATTAAGATGGTAAACTTTGTGTTATGTATGTTTTGCCATGATTTTAAAAATGAATTCACCTTTGGACACGCCCTCTATTTCACAGAACTATTTCAAAAATGGCAATCCCTTATTTTGTACTTCTGAAAAGGATAAAAGTCATACATATCCAAAGTGGTTTTTTCGTGTATGTAAAGAAACGTTTTTCAGAAGCTATTATATTAGGTTTCAAATTTTAAAGAAGGGATTATTAGATAATCACTCCTGATGGATTTGAGTTGATACGACAAATACTTAGAGCTGGCCTGGGCAGCTACTCCTTTAAAACAGGGCATCTAGAATATCCTGTTTTACCTTTTTTCCCCTCATAGTATATATCACCTTCTAACATAATGTATAAATTACTTACTAATTACATTCATTATTTTTTGTTCTCCTGTCAAGCTCCACAAGAGTAGTTATTTGTCTATTGTATTCACTGATACACACCATGTGCCTGGAATAATGCAGTCACAGAGTACAACAGCAGATATCGATTTGGGCAATTTTTATCCACCCCAAGTATATACCAGTAAGTTTCAGAGGGTAAAACATAAAAGTTTCCCTTCATGCAAAACCCCAGAATCCTATTTCCTTCCAAAGGAGTTATCTCCAGGCAGATGCTTTGCATGGATCTGTCTGAAATATATGTTAGATTGGTCACCAGTTCGTGAATTATTTAACACATATTTATTAAAACACCTACTATGTGCTAGGCCCTCTTCTAGGTCATTTGTTTCATATCATTTCTGTTATGTCATTCTGTTACTGTGGCTGAGTTTGAGTGTGGACTCAGGTTCCTACAACTAATGGAGCATTTACATCCCCAGGTCCCTGTTACCCTTTGGAAAGATGGTCTGAACTACTCACGCCACATAGTGCTGCCTAAGCCCCATTCCACTCCAGGTAACAGAATGTAGCAAAAAGTCTGAATGCAGGTAATAAATAAAAGAGAAAACCAGGCATTTTGAGGCTTACCTATTGTGACTATTTTTCAAAAGAACCCTAGTTGCTCCTTAATGAATAACCACTGACTGAATGAAAAAAGTCTACCTCTAATGTTTTTCCCCAGTGCTCTCTACCACAAAATCAATGGCCTTTCATGGTATCTCATTTGCTTAATATAGCATTCAAAGAAATTGCTCTCAAAATAAGCTGCACCATACTCTGTCCTCAATAGCATGCTCTTCTGTTTGTATGTTAGCAATGACATAAAACCGAACCTAACAAACCTCAAAACTCTAGTGCTTTCTGTCTCCTTTTTATTTGTTTTTTGGGCCTCATTTACTTTCCTGATTTATTCTTGTCCTTTGCTGCCCTTAGTCCCCTCTGCTTTCTGTCTTCAAATGTCTAATTGCCATGTGTTCTGATGGATAAGCTCTTGGCATTTAACACTGTACTGGAAGTCCTAGCCAGAGAAATTAAGTTAAAAAAAGAAGTTAAATGCATCCAAATCAGGATGGAAGAAGTAAAACTGTCATTGGCAGATGACACAATATTATAAGTAGACAACCCTAAAGACTCCTTCAAACCATCATTAGAACTAATAAATGATGAATGGTGGTAAGGCTGCAACACACAAAATCAATATACAAAAATTATTTGCATTTCTAACACTAGTAATTACTATCAGAGAGAGAAATCAAGAAAAAAATCATGTTTATAATTGCATAAAGTAATAAAGTACTTAGAAACACTGATAAACACCAAGAGGGTAAAAGACTTATACACTAAAAACTATAAGCATTAATTAAAAAAATCAAAGATAACACATATAAATGGAAAAATATTCTGTGCTCAGTGATTAGAAAAAATTGTTAAAATGTACATACTACTCAAAGAAATCTGCAGATTCAGTGCAGTATCTAACACAGTTTCAGTGGTATTTATTGTATTAATGGAACAAATGAGTTTAAAATTTCTGTGAAACCACAAAAGACCCCAAATAGCTAAAGCAACCTTGATAAAGAATAATAAAGCTGGAGGCGCATACTTTCTGATTTCAAACTACATTATGAAGCCATATTAATCAAAACAGTTTTATATTGGTATAAAAACAGACACAGAGATCAATGTAAGAAATAGAGAACTCCCAAACAAACCAATGCACATACGGTCAATAGATTTAAAAATAAAGAATCCAAGAGTACGCTCTGGGTAAAGGATAGTCTTTTCTAACAGTGGTGCTGGGAAAACTAGACAGCCATGTGCAGAAGGATGCAACTTGACCACTACCATACAGCCTACTCAAAAATCAATTAAAATGCATTAAATACTTGAATCTAACATCCAAAATCATAAAATTCCAAGGGGGGGTGTGAAGAAAACACACAGGTGAATTACTTGACATCAGCTTTGGTGATGACTTTTCGATCTGACACCAAACATAAAAAACAACAAAAGCAAACATAAATAAGGGCAACTATATCAAACTAAGAAACATTTCCACAGCAAAGAAAACTACCAACAAAATAAAAAGCAGCTTACGGAATGGGAGAAAGTATTTGCAAACTACGTATAAGAGGTTAATATCTAAAATGTGCAAGAATTCATACAACTCAATAGCACAAAACCAAATAACCCAATTAAAAAACATGCATTAACTCTGAACAGACATTTTTGAAAAGATATCAGAAATGATCAAAATGTACATGAAGAGATGTTAACNATAAGAGGTTAATATCTAAAATGTGCAAGAATTCATACAACTCAATAGCACAAAACCAAATAACCCAATTAAAAAACATGCATTAACTCTGAACAGACATTTTTGAAAAGATATCAGAAATGATCAAAATGTACATGAAGAGATGTTAACATCACTGTCACCAGGAAAATGCAAATCCAAACAAAAGTGAGATAGCACCTCTTAACTGTTAAGGTACCTTGTATCGAAGAGACAAGAGGTAAAAATGCTTGGTAGAATGTGGAGAAAAGGAAACATTTGTATGCTGTTGTTGGGAATGCAAATTGGTACATCACTAGGGAAAACAGTATGGATGTTCCTCAATAAATTAAAATTAGAACTACCGTATGTTCCAGCAGTCCCGCTTCTGGATATATACCCTAAGGAAACAAAATCACTACCTCCAAGAAAGAACTATTTTCTCACATTCATTTCAATATCATTCACATTAGCCAACTTATGGAAATAAACTTAGTGTCTGTTGATTACTGGAAAAGAAATGTGTATGTACACATATATGTATACGTCATATGTGTATGATATATGTATCATATATACACACAATAGAGTATTATTTAATCTTAAAGAAGAAAACCCTGACATTTGCCATTTGTGACAATATGGATAGACCTAGAAGCCATTACACTAAGTGAAATAAGCCAGAGAGAGATAAATAGAACATAGGACTACCATGTGGAACCTGAAAAAAATAAAACGTTAAACGCATAGAATCAGAGTAGAATGCTGGTTGCCTAGGGTTGGTGGGTGAAGGAAATAGGGACAGGCTAGGGAACAGTGCAAACTTTCAGTTACAAGTTGAATTAGGCCTGAGCATCTAACTCAAAGCATGGTACACTATAATGTAGAAAAATGAAACTAAGAATGTAGAACTTAAATACTGTCACTAAAACTGTGTTAGTTAATTTGATGTTGGGAATCCTTTCACAATGTATACATGTATCAAATCACTGCTGCTGCTAAGTCGCTTCAGTCGTGTCCGACTCTGTGCGACCTCAGAGACGGCAGCCCACCAGGCTCCCCCGTCCCTGGGATTCTCCAGGCAAGAACACTGGAGTGGGTTGCCATTTCCTTCTCCAATGCATAAAAGTGAAAACTGAAAGTGAAGTTGCTCAGTCGTATCTGACTCTTAGCGATCCCATGGACTGGGGCCCACCAGGCTCCTCCATCCATGGGATTTTCCAGGCAAGAGTGCTGGAGTGGGGTGCCATTGCCTTCTCCGGTATCAAATCACTACATGTACTATAAACATATTACAATTGCATTTGTCAATTAAAACTCAATAAAGATGAAAAAATCATAAAATCAATATGCAATGCATAGTTCTAGAAAAGCATTCTTGATTAAGTACAAAAGATGAAACTTGTTAAAATCAAATAAGAACAAGGTCCCTTTTCTGTGGGCAAATTGGTCTCCTCTTAAGGGAGTGGACATTCTGGCGTATCTTCAGTTAAAAAAAGAGGGGTCCTGTGACAAGGTGAGGAAATTCAGCCTTATACTGGTGGTCAAAGGAAGACATCTTCCTCTCTCTGAGCCATCCTCTATTACGTCCAGCCTCCAAGGTGGCTAGACATCCTGGGACATACTGGGTGAGCAGGAGGACTGTGATTTTTTGCCATACTGAGCAAGAAGGGAGCTAACTATGCAGTATGTGAATGTCACTAAATGGAAGACACATATACTAGCTTGTGAGTCAGAGTATTCATTTTTACAAAATAACCTACAAAACTGGGGAAGAAAATCAAGTCTAGCTTAAATGTTCAAATGTGGACGAAGCTATGTCACAGGGCAAGCATGGAAAAGCCACATGTTCTTGAATGACTAGGGTAATGAGATATTGGTGATAATGGTGACCTGAGAACGTCTTTAGAAAAATATATACACAATGGAATATTACTCAGCCATTAAAAAGAATACATTTGAATCAGTTCTAATAAGATGGATGAAACTGGAACCAATTATACAGAGTGAAGTANAAAAAAAAAATTAGAAAAATAATCTTGAAGAACAAAACTCCAGCTGTCCTTCTTTATGAACACACTCAAAGAACTAGGGTTTGATAACATTAAGAAAACAAGTTCATTGTGTTGATTAGATTGTGTGAGACAAGGATCAGCAAACTATTGCCTAAGAGCTAAGAATAGATTTATTTTTACATTGGTTAAAATATCCAAATGATGGAGAATATTTTCATGTCATGGTGATTACATGAAAATAATATTTCAGTATCCATTAATCACATTTTACTGGAATACAGTCACTGTATTTTTCATGTAGTCTATAGTCATTTTTATAATGACAGTATAGTTGTAACAGAGACCACAGGGCCACAGAATCTAAAGTATGTACTATTGGGTCTATTACAGAAGTTTGTCAATCCCTATTAAGAAAGATAAAATAAACAAATAAAACAACCAGATAACCCATAGAGCACCTTAAGGGTGTGTGCTCACTATTAGAACTTTCTGACTGAGTGTGCTAAAATCTCATGGGCTTCCAGGGGTGCAGTGGTAAAGAATCACCCTGCCAATTCAGGAGACACAAGAGATATGGATTCAATCCCTGGTTCTAGACGATCCCCTAGAGGAAATAATGGCAACCCAGTATTCTTGCCTGGGAAACTCCAAGGACAGAGGAGCCTGGCGGACCACTGTCTATGGGTCTGTGGGGTCGCAAAGAGTGGACACTACTGAGCACAGACGCAGGCAAAATCTCAGAAACACATCACTTATAGGATATCTGTTAAGTATCTGAATATATCACCACCAGATTTTAAGATCATTCCATTATGGAGAAACTGCCTCAAAGTGATAAAATGTGGGTGCGCCCTTACCATCTCTTAAATTCCCTCTTTATTACAGAACAGGAACCAAATTCTGAAAAAGGAAGAAAAAGGAAGATGGCTACCATTTTTTCATCCCCAGATCATTAAAAATAACTTTCTATAATGTATATAATCTGACAACTACTTCAGTCACTACAATTCATCTTTGAATTGTACTAAAGCATATAATTTTGATTATTTTAACGGTCTTTTGAAGGAGAGAAGATGGAACTTAACCAGGGAATCCCAAAACCCCTAGGTTGGGTGCTGATTGCGTCAGGCTCTCCTGCAGCTGAGCTGTGAAAGTGACTGGCTGGTTCCCAGGGAGCCCCAAGACCCATTGGTTGCTTCCTACTGAGCTGTGACCCTGACTGACAGCTTCACTGCCTCTCTCCTGTGAGAGAGCTTTGCCTGTGATTTCTTGCTGTTAGCAGTGCACTTGTACAGCCACGAAGAGTGAAAATGAAAGAGCCATGATCCGTAACTCTAAGTTTTGTTTCCTTTGTGTTCTCTTAACAAAAAAGGTAGAAGAAAGGAGGGAACTCTAGCAATAAGGAAAGGAGAGAACTAGACATGTAAATCAACTTACTGGACTTATAAAATTGATGTCCTACAAACCATGGGTCTTAGATCCAACTCAATAATATACCTAGTTTAAATCATAACTTAGAGTCTGAGAAAGTGGATGTCCTTGACTCTAGATACGTGTATTATAGAAACTGAAAATATGCAATTATATGACTGAAAAATTAATAAAATGTAAATCCTATTAATTCACATTTTGTGACTTTGATATGGGTAGATGCATCTCTCAGTGCTCAGTCAGTCACTGGACTAAGTGATGGAAATCTAGAATCTAGTCTCAGGAAACTGGAATTATATCTGAGTGTCTTTAAGATCCCAACTGTGGAACATCATTTCACACCCTGATCTTTCCTTTTGTCATCTCTGTAAGATAAAACTTTACAAAAATGACAAAAATCTCTTTATAGAGATTGGACTATGAATCAGGTGATGCCAAGTTATTGCCTTGAACATCATTTACTCAATAAAAACAAGATCCCTCCCCTTAGCTCCCATCTATTAAATAAAAATGAATTCGCCTTACTTAACCAAAGTGGTAAAAGACTTGTACAATGAAAACTACAAACCATTACAGAAAGAAGTTAAAGAAAATGTAAATAAATGGAAATAAACTCATGTTAACAGAGTTGATGACTTAATAATGTAAAGATATCAATACTACTTACAAGTCTATTGTATTTCCTTTCAATATCCTGTTGACATTTTTAATAGAAATATAAAAAAAAAAATCTCAAAATTCATATGGAATCTCAAATGACTCCAAATAGCCAAAAAAACTTTGAAAAGGAAGAGCAAAGCAGAAAACTCACATTTCCTGATTTCAAAACTACTACAAAGTTACAGTAATTAAAACACTGTGGCACTAGAATAAAAACAGACATTTAGTCCAGTGGAATATAGTAAAGAGCTCAGAAATAAACCCTCTCACTTAAAGTCAAATGATTTTTGACAAGGGTGCCATGAACATTCAAAGGAGACAGGACAGTCTTTTTAGCAAATGGTGCTGGAAAAAAACTAGATATTCACATACAAAATAAAATAGTTGGATTAATAATTTACACCAAATACAATAATTAACTCAAAACGGATCAAAGACACAAGATTTACGATCATAAATTGTAAAATTCTTAGACGGGAAAAAATAAAGGCTTCACAACATCAGACTTGGCAGTGATTTCTTAGATATGACCTCTAGACCACAGATGAGAAGAAAATTTTTAAAACTGTCTTTATGAAAATTAAAAATTTTGTGCAGAAACACTAGCAACAGAATAAAAAGTAAACCATGGATTGGAAGAAAATATTTGCAAGTAATATATCTGTTATGGGATTAGTATCTAGAATATATAGATGACTTCTAAAACCCAGCAATGAAAACACTCAAGCAAACACGAGTTCAAAAATGGGCAAAGGATTTCAATAGACTTTTTTTCCAAAGAAGTTATACAAATGGCCAGTGTGCACAAGAAAAGATGTCTAACATCACTATTCATCAGGGAAATACAAAGGAAAACTACAGTGAGATATGACGTCATACAATTGGGAGAGCTATGAACCGAAAAGAAAAAAAAAAAAAAATACATAAAATAGAAGTGTGGGAGATGAGGTGCAGACATTGAAAAATATATGCACTGTTTGGAATGTAAAATGGTATGCACACTGAGGACAGTAGTATGATGTGTTCCTCAAAACAAATGAAAATAGAATTACCATGTGATCCAGAAATCTGCCTCTGGGTGTACACCTAAAATTGTTTGAAAGTGGGGCTGCAAAGAAATCTTTGTACATCCAAGCTGACAGCAGTATTACTCACAATAATGAAACATGAAGGTGAACCAAGTGTCCATTCATAGATGAATGGATAACCAATGTGATATATATGTATGAAGAAGGATTATTCAGCTTTAAAAAGAAACAGATTCTAAGATATACTACAACATAAATGAATCTGTGGCCATTTTGCTAAGTGAAATAAACCAGTGACAAACAAATACAATATTATTCCAGTTATTTGAGATATTCAGAATAGTCAAAATGATAGAGACAGAAAGTAGAATGGTGGTTGCTAGCAAGTGGGGGAGAAAGGAGAATGGGAAGTTATGACTTGAGTACAGAGTTCAGTTTTACAAGGTGAAAGAGCTCTGGAGATAGAAGGTACTGATGGTGCACACCACTGTGAACGTATTTAATACCACTGAACTGTACACTTAGAAGCAATTAAGATGGTAAACTTTGTGTTATGTATGTTTTGCCATGATTTTAAAAATGAATTCACCTTTGGACACGCCCTCTATTTCACAGAACTATTTCAAAAATGGCAATCCCTTATTTTGTACTTCTGAAAAGGATAAAAGTCATACATATCCAAAGTGGTTTTTTCGTGTATGTAAAGAAACGTTTTTCAGAAGCTATTATATTAGGTTTCAAATTTTAAAGAAGGGATTATTAGATAATCACTCCTGATGGATTTGAGTTGATACGACAAATACTTAGAGCTGGCCTGGGCAGCTACTCCTTTAAAACAGGGCATCTAGAATATCCTGTTTTACCTTTTTTCCCCTCATAGTATATATCACCTTCTAACATAATGTATAAATTACTTACTAATTACATTCATTATTTTTTGTTCTCCTGTCAAGCTCCACAAGAGTAGTTATTTGTCTATTGTATTCACTGATACACACCATGTGCCTGGAATAATGCAGTCACAGAGTACAACAGCAGATATCGATTTGGGCAATTTTTATCCACCCCAAGTATATACCAGTAAGTTTCAGAGGGTAAAACATAAAAGTTTCCCTTCATGCAAAACCCCAGAATCCTATTTCCTTCCAAAGGAGTTATCTCCAGGCAGATGCTTTGCATGGATCTGTCTGAAATATATGTTAGATTGGTCACCAGTTCGTGAATTATTTAACACATATTTATTAAAACACCTACTATGTGCTAGGCCCTCTTCTAGGTCATTTGTTTCATATCATTTCTGTTATGGCATTCTGTTACTGTGGCTGAGTTTGAGTGTGGACTCAGGTTCCTACAACTAATGGAGCATTTACATCCCCAGGTCCCTGTTACCCTTTGGAAAGATGGTCTGAACTACTCACGCCACATAGTGCTGCCTAAGCCCCATTCCACTCCAGGTAACAGAATGTAGCAAAAAGTCTGAATGCAGGTAATAAATAAAAGAGAAAACCAGGCATTTTGAGGCTTACCTATTGTGACTATTTTTCAAAAGAACCCTAGTTGCTCCTTAATGAATAACCACTGACTGAATGAAAAAAGTCTACCTCTAATGTTTTTCCCCAGTGCTCTCTACCACAAAATCAATGGCCTTTCATGGTATCTCATTTGCTTAATATAGCATTCAAAGAAATTGCTCTCAAAATAAGCTGCACCATACTCTGTCCTCAATAGCATGCTCTTCTGTTTGTATGTTAGCAATGACATAAAACCGAACCTAACAAACCTCAAAACTCTAGTGCTTTCTGTCTCCTTTTTATTTGTTTTTTGGGCCTCATTTACTTTCCTGATTTATTCTTGTCCTTTGCTGCCCTTAGTCCCCTCTGCTTTCTGTCTTCAAATGTCTAATTGCCATGTGTTCTGATGGATAAGCTCTTGGCTCTAGTTTCGTTTTTCAAAACCAAAGCTCTCTCTCTATCACTCTTTTTACAAAGGAGATTTTCCTAATGAAACGATCTTTGCATTCATCACTTCTAACTCTCATTTCATATCTGCTTTGCTAGATGCTCAGCAAGGTCCCCTTCCATTTCTAAAACTCTATGATATTTGTGCATGATAAATACTAAGGAGATCATAGAATTCATCACTCCTCTCTAAATTTTTAGCATTACAGCCTGCTTTTTCATTTCAATGATATTTTACAGTCAATTTGCCTTTAGATTTTCCTCAGAGAATCACTTCCAGTGACTGGAGGTTTCTGAGTGTTCAAAAAACAGAACATCTGGGTCACCGGCAAGTACACACCATAACCATCTTAATGGTGGGTGCTGAAAGAGCTAAAACTTTTGGTATATCATATGCTAGAAAAGGTGAATTGATGGAAGTGATAGCCCTCTTCTTCCTGGCTGAACCCATGGCAAATGGGACCAGTGGCTCCTGGAATGCCTTTCTGTGAGGCAAGGAGTCATTTCCAAATACTTTCTAATCTAGCAAGCTTTCGATGGATCTGCATATGTTCTGCAAACTGAATCTTAGAACTGGCCTCAGTCTTCCTTCAAAACAGAGTATTTGCAGATACGAGTTACCACCTTTACTATGCTTCACCTACATCTTATTTCATAGAACATACCACATTCTAACATAATAAACTATTTACTTAGTGGGTCTATTGTTTTTGTCTCTCCTGCTAAAATATAAGCTTCATAAGAGCAGAGATCTCTGTTTACTGTGTTCAACTCATGAGTGCCAAGCATTTGGAATAATGCCATGCATGCACATGTGCTAAGTCACTTCAATCATGTCCAGTTATGTGTGACCCTATGGGCTGTATCCCACCAGACTCCTGTGTCCATGGCATTCTCTAGGCAAGAATACTGGAATGGGATGCCATGCCCTCCTCCAGGGAATCATCTAAACCCACAGACTGAGCCTGCATCTCTTACATCTCTTGCATTCACAGGTGGGTTCTCCACTAGTGCCACCAGGGAAGCAAGTACTCCAGAAAGAAGCCTCGTTATGGAAATAATCATTTCTTTCTCCATCAGCATCAGAATCTCAGGGCCCACGCCAGAGTACCTTTAATGAAGCCTCAACAATGTACTAACACAACCATAAAAAGGCATGTGTAATTGTGTGTGTGTGTGTGTGTGTGTGTGTGTGTTCAGTCCCTCAAGTCCTGTCTGGCCTATCCCGATCCGGCCTATTTTCCAGACAAGAATACAGGAGTGCGGTGCCATTTCATGCTCCAGGAGACCTTCCCAATGCAGGGCTCGAACCTGTGTCTCTTCCATATTCTGCACTGGCGGGTGGACTCTTTAGTACCACCCGGAAACTCAAGGAGGCAAGAGCACTCCTTACATTTTGCACCCTAGGTATCTCACTTGCCTCATTCAAAAACCTGCTCTGAGACTCAGCATTGTTCAAATAGCAGATGTCTCACTGCACCCTGTCTCCACTGAATCAGGATCACTATGGGGAGATGGCAGCCTGGGAATTTAATTTCTAGTGAGCTACTTCCTCATTCTTACATACAGTTTTACTTGAAAATCATTTTTAAATTAAGCAGTGTTGCCAAGATGGATTATTCACTAAACCGTCTCTGGCCAGTTCCTTCATCTCTTTCAAGGCCCTTCATGACCTTTCTGTAGCTTAGCTTTCCCTGACAAAATTCTAATAGTAGCCAATCCACAGTGTTATCTAACCCCCAGGCACTGTTCTACGAACTTCACTGTATATGATACACCTAACGGTCATTTAACACCATGTGAGAGGTACTATCATTATTTTCATTTACATGTGAGGAATGAAATGGCACAGAAAGTTAAATAACTCACCTGCAGTCACACAGTGTTAGGGGCCAATTCAGGATCCAAACTCACATAGGCTTGTTCTGGAAACTATGTTCTAGACAGAATGTTTTCAACATTCTACCTCAAAGGAAACTGCTGTCGTGCAAGTCTTAGATTCTCTCAAGCTTCATCCCTTTATTTAGTTACTGTCTTTACTAAGAAAGCTTTTCCAGTCACTCCTCTCTCAAAATCCCTCCTGTTGGAATAATACCCATGATCCAAGGAAAGTTGCATTAACTCCATGAAGCCATCTTCAAACACCCATGTGTGAAGTATCCTCCCCTCCACTGTGGTCACTTACCTTGGTTTCCTACTGTGCTGTCTACATCAGGCTTGGGTGCAGAACTAACCAGATAGGACTAAATATTTTGAAATACTAATTCTTATTAAGCCATATCTCCCTTTACCCACTGACCCCTTCCCTCATTAAAGCACTGGCCAAATCATTCTGTAACCTAGGCTTCTGGAGAGAGATAAAATGTCATGAAGAGAAAAAAGAAATTATTGGCTTTTGAGTTTCAAAAGCCTAGCACATTCTCAGCAGAGAAGAGAACTTACTCTTAAGCAAAGGCCATCGATTTGGAAAAATTTTTGATAGGAAAAGGCCAGAGGTATCTGACTGACTTTCATTTCCACACACCAATTGAGATAAAAGTTCCCAGCTGGGATGAGGAGATGTAAGGGAAGAAGTGAACAGAGATTTTAGGTCATGAAAAGGGGGAGTTCTTCAAGTGCAGATGTGACAAAATTTAATGTAGGGAGACAAGAGAGTGCCTGTATATCGATTGCAGGGTAGAGCCCAATAAAGCAGAACTTCAGAGAAAACCTGGTTTCTCTCTACATAGGCAAAGAGGGCATTACGCAGCCGAAGTATGACTTCCAAGAAACAAAGCAACTGATTTGCCTAAAGCAGCCCAAAACCTGATGTAGTCTTAGCACCGTAGAGACTTCCTCAGCCTATGGCTACATTTAAGCAGCAGGATGCTCACAGGTCCCAAAGCAGTGAGGGAAGAGCTGAGAGAAAGCTGTACTTGAACTGTGGGTATAAAGGTTGATTCAGCAGTATCTTGAATGGACAGTAGAATGTTTACCGCAAGAGTTTCATGCATATATTATCATAGACAGACACTGACCAGTCCATTTTCTTCACCCGCCCTCCACCAACGGAGATTCCTGTATGTCAGGATTCTGACAGTCATCACCTATTTCTGTTTTACCTTCACTTTGCGTGAAAATATTTCTCTTCACTATGATCAACCCCTCAAGTCCTGGCAAATAAGGGGCTTAATCCATATTTGTAAATGAATAAATGAAACTGAATAAATCAAATTTGGAAATCGGTATTTTTGCCAGGGAAACCTTCCAAAGGTACCAGTAGTCATCAGAGTGGCCAGTTAGAATTTAGAAGCTGATGTTTCTATCATAGCTTGTTATCCCCTGTCTAATCACAGATGTTTGGTGCAAATGAGAAACATTCCCAAGTCCTGAGTGAGTACTAAACGCAGCAGTCATGAACACAGAAAAGAAGCACATGGGAGATATGGCTATTTTATCTTAGTTCACAAAAATCACAGTCCACTGAATTCTTAAAGACTCACAAAAGAGGTGACATTTGCTGAGGTCCCGCCTGAGAGGGCCTTTATGAAATTTGTTAAAAATGAATCACATTGTTTCTAGCAAGTTTTCCTTGGGGGAAAGTTAGATGCTGGATTATCCTTAATTTCAAGTTAAATTGTACGTATCAGACAACTATAGGCCTTTATTTTTTGATGAAGGGAAAAAAAAGGATATCAATGCATACAGTCTTTTTTAATGGGAATACACAGCTCAAGAGTGAGGACAGGAGAAAAATGAAACGCAGACAACAATGAAGCAAGTCATTTTACTGTCTGACCACTACCACCAGGGGAGATTTTTGAGGCAACAAATTTATATTTCAATTATTTTACATATAATAAAATTTAGAGACTAATTTAAAAGGAAAGATATGTGAAAAGTGAGCATCCAGGGGAATAATTACTCATTGGATGAGTGTTTGAAGGCTTATAATAAGATATAGGAATACTGAATATTACAGAATCATCTTAAATCTAGTTAACTTTGTGAATTTATTGTTTTCATGATCAGTCCTTCAAAAAAAATAAGATTAAGAGTACTTTTGACAAAACCAGTTTCATTATAGGCTGGGGATCCCCATATCACCTGTGTCCTTATTCTGGTGGTCTTGTCTTTGGCTTAGAGACAGAACCAACGGCTGCATCAAACCAGCAGGGATAGATGGACGCAAGTGATGCGAAGAGCACAGTCTTCAGAACCAGTCATGTCTTTTCACGTGTACTGAACCAAGTTAAGCCTGAGGCAAGTCAAGTAAAAACACGCTACATTTCTGTTTTAGCGTATCCCTTGAATTTTAGATGGGGAAGGAAAATGGAAAGCAATAAAAATGTGAGAATGCATTACAATATCAGGGGTTAAATGAAGGGTAGGTTGGGATAGCTTCTAAGTCAAACAACTTAAAATGTTTTACTAAAGTACTCCTAGTAGATCAGCTTTCCAGGTGGCGCCAGTGGTAAAGAACCTGCCTGAAAATGCAGGAGACTTAAGAGATGTGGGTTCGATCCTGGATTGGGAAGAGCCCCTAGATGTGGGCATGGGAACCCACTCCAGTATTCTTGCCTGGAGAATCCCATGGACATAGGAGCTGGCAGGCTAAAGTCCATACAGAGGCACAGAGTTGGACATGACAGGCAACTCAGCACAACGATGTTAATATCTCATTTATCAATCAACTAAAAAGATGACTTAAAATGCAAAACTTCTGTCCCCTCAATCTCCTTTCCTAGCCTTCCACACCCAAGAGATAACATCTTCAACCCTTTTCGTTGTTCCTTCTAGTATTAGATTTCATGTTTCCAGTTAAAGCAATTATATATTCCCAAACTATTGATTTTCCTTATTTAGCTATTACTGATTAGCTACTAAGATGATGAGATAACTCCTATGTCAACAGTCACCGCACCACCTCCACGCCCACTGACTTCCCCTACATCTTCCACTTGATGTTAGCTTCATCAGTTTTAATTAAATCCATATGTGGTTTTCAAAATCATTATTATGACTGTAAATACAGTTCATTACTAAGCTAAGCCAAGTACTATTTCAATTTCATTCGATTTCAACTTCTAATTTTCCTGGAATTAATTCCCTCTTTTATTCTTTAAATATTTGCCTTTCTTTGGAATTTGGCTCTTTCCAGACACTCTGGTGTTTCATCTCTAGGATGATGACCTCAGCTGGGACATTGTAGTAACATGGCTCTGCTCCATTGTGGCTGCCTCCAGGATGCTAGCTGGTTGAACGATGGCCATCACGATGGCCATGAGAGAAAGGCAGGAAGCAGAAATTTGCAGGCATTTCTTCTAGCTTTTTCATATGTTACATTTGCTAACATCTCACTGGCCAAGCAAAGGTCGCATGACCAAACTCAGAATTAAGGGGCAAGGAAACAGACTCTGATACTCAGATCCTTTTGTAGGAGAAACTGCAAATAAGTACAGATAAAGGAAGGGATGAAGAATCAAGAGCATTCATTTAATCAGTCTATCACAGTCACTAATACGTGACCACAATTCTGTTTCTAGATTCTTTAGCTTGATCTCTTTACTTATTTGTTCTACTCATGGGCCAGTATAACAAGCTCTTTGTTGCCATAGCTTTATAATAGGTTTTGAAATCTCGGAATGCTAAGTCTTCAGATTTATTGTTGGTCACAAATGTCTTGTCTATTCTTGGTTCTTTGTATTTCCATACAAATTTTAGAATCTGCCTGTCCGTTTCCACAAAAGATCTGAAGAGATTTTGATTGGGACTGCAATGAACTGATAATATTGATCTTTACCTAAGCCATGCTGTTGCTGCTGCTGCTGCTAAGTCACTTCAGTCGTGTCCAACTCTGCGACCCCATAGACGGCAGCCCACCAGGCTCCCCCGACCCTGGGATTCTCCAGGCAAGAACACTGGAGTGGGTTGCCATTTCCTTCTCCAATGCATGAAAGTGAAGAGTGAAAGTGAAGTCACTGAGTCATGTCCAACTCTCAGTGACCTCATGGACTGCAGCCTGGTAGGGTTGGGATTTTCCAGGCAAGAGTACTGGAGTGGGGTGCCATTGCCTTCTCCAATCTAAGTCATAGGCTCCTGTAAAATGAGAAAAGTCAAGAAATCTCCTCCAACCTTGTGTGNCCATTTCCTTCTCCAATGCATGAAAGTGAAGAGTGAAAGTGAAGTCACTGAGTCATGTCCAACTCTCAGTGACCTCATGGACTGCAGCCTGGTAGGGTTGGGATTTTCCAGGCAAGAGTACTGGAGTGGGGTGCCATTGCCTTCTCCAATCTAAGTCATAGGCTCCTGTAAAATGAGAAAAGTCAAGAAATCTCCTCCAACCTTGTGTGTTCCAGAAAAGAGCTTCCTGCAAAGAACTACCCTTCATTACATGACTTAAAGATTCACAGGTGGCCATACTTATCTATGACAAACCCAGATATAGATCCCCCAAACTGCCATTAGTTGCTTCAGAAATGATTTGCCGATCTCTTTGTGTTAGTTGATCAGTCATATCTGACTCTTTGTGACCCCATGGACTGTAACCCAACAGGCTCCTCTGTCCTAGAATTCTACAGGCAAGAAAACTAGAGTGGGTAAGCCATTCCTTCATCCAGGGGATCTTTCCAACCGTGGGATCAAACCCAGGTATCCTGCATTGCAGGCAGATTCTATACCCTCCACCAGCAGGGAGGCCCTAGTATCTTCACGCTCATTGACTAATCTAGACAAAATGCCTGCCTGCTAATTTGACTGAACCAAACTTTAGTCAAGCTTCTCTCCTCCCCACAGACTCCTGATTTTTGACTTGCCCCTTGGCTAAGCAAACATTTGAGTGCAGAACAAAGGGTCCCTTTTCCAAGAATCAACTGTTTACAGAGAAAATCCTTCCCTGAGCAACTATCTGAGGATGCTACTTTGCTCACCTTATCTGCTTGCCCCATTCCTCTTCCCCCCCACACCAACTTCTTTCTTCTAGTCTTACCTACAAAAAAAAAAAAAAGAAAAGCATTTTCCTGCCTGACTTTTCAGACACATGTAGATATTGTGGTCAAGGTGATGTCCTGCTTGCAACAGGACCCCTTTCCTTACTACAATAGTTTCCCATTCATTTTAATGACCCCTTTGAATAAAATATCTCTTTACCCAAATCTGGATTTTTTTTTTTAAACTATGGGGCAACTTGGGAATTAATATCTTTACAACATCAAGTTTTCCAGTCCATGAACAAGGTACAGTCCTCTAGTTAGAGCTTCCTTAATGTTTCCAAGTAGTATTTCATACTTTTTAGCAGTGAGATCATGTATTTCTTTCCTTAGCTTTATTCCTAATTACTTTTTTCTGGTATCATCCTAGTGGTATTTTTAAAATTATTTTTCTAAATGTTTGTTATGGGTGTAAATATTGATCACATACCTAGGAATCTCACTAAATCACTTACTAATTATGAGTTTGTCTATGGATTCTTTTTTGATTTTTCAAATCCACAATCATCCTGTGAATGGAGACACGTTTATCTTTTGTTTTCCAGTCCTTATGTTTTCTCTTTTGAAGCACTGTGTCATTGCTCTGGCTAGGACCAACAGCACAGTATTTAAACATAACAGTGATAGTTAGCATGCTTATCTCACTCCCTATCTTAAGAAAAAGCTTTCAGTAGTTCACCATTAAGTATTACATTTGTGGCAGTTTTTTTATAGCTTTTCTATATATTTTTAACAATATTAAGGAAAATCTCTTTGTAGTTTAAGAGTCTGTATCCACCCCTAGCAAATACTTTTATAGGAGAGGAGCTGGAATATATTCATAGAGGTGAAAACGGAGGAACATTATATTTCATTGACTCTTTAAAGATCATATGGCAAGAAAATTGCTTCACTTCCAACCCAAATATCTGGATATCTCTTTTACTATCCTCTCAAAAAGAATATACCTTCTCAAGTTTTTTTTTTTACTATGTTTGCATATAGCAACTGAAGAATCAACTGAAAAAGCTGGCAAATCAGTAACTTACTAATACACATCCACTGCGGTAGAGAGGAAAGAATAACTTTCACAATCGTTATGGAGGGCAATTTCTGAACACTCTTTAAAACTCTTATCAAACGCACATCATTTGACTGCAAGATAATTTTTAGAAATGTTTTTCGATCTTAGATTTAATAAGCAAACAATGATGTATGTACAGTAAGATTTATTGAAGCACTGCTCTTAACAGTTAAAAAGGAGAAATAATATAATACATAGCAATAGAGGAATGGATAAATACAACTATTTTAATTGCCAACTATGGTAACAGTACATTAAGTTTAAAATAAAATTTAAAAAATGATGGCCCAAATGGGAAAATATCCTTTTTGCTCTAAAACCTATATGTATATCCATGCATATTTAAAGTGGAAAATTAAATATTAAAATATTAGTAGTTAACATTTTATAAACCACACAAAGTGTATATAGTACATACGTTTCTGCCTGTGCTAAAAAATAATATCAGAAGGATGATGGCAGTGGGAAATGATATTGTTAGTTACATGCAAAAAATTTTTTTGCTATTTTGATTCTGAAATTTTGTTATTTGTCAGCCTTAGACTGAGCTTTGGCCTTAAATTATTCATTTCTGAAAATAGTGATTGAAGATTGGACCTTTCAGGAAACAGTATGAAGTTTTAGACAGTGCTAGAAACTCAAACAGCATATGGCTATTGAAATCGCTAATAAGTTCAATTATGTGTGGGTTCTGATCTCTGGTTTAGTTCAGTTCAGTTCAGTCGCTTAGTCGTGTCCGACTCTTTGCAACCCCATGAATCGCAGCACGCCAGGCCTCCCTGCCCATCACCATCTCCTGGAGTTCACTCAGACTCACATCCATCAAGTCCATGATGCCATCCAGCCATCTCATCCTCGGTCGTCCCCTTCTCCTCCTGCCCCCAATCCCTCCCAGCATCAGAGTCTTTTCCAATGAGTCAACTCTTCGCATGAGGTGGCCAAAGTACTGGAGTTTCAGCTTTAGCATCACTCCTTCCAAAGAAATCCCAGGGTTGATCTCCTTGCAGTCCAAGGGACTCGCAAGAGTCCTCTCCAACACCACAGTTCAAAAACATCAATTCTTCGGCATTCAGCTTTCTTCACAGTCCAACTTTCACATCCATACATGACCACAGGAAAAACCATAGCCTTGACTAGGCGGACCTTAGTCGGCGGGCGCTTGCGAGAGCCGGGCCGGCGCACTCAGCGCGGGCCGCTTGCGAGAGCCGGGCCGGCGCACTCAGCGCGGGCCGCTTGCGAGAGCCGGGCCGGCGCACTCAGCGCGGGCCGCTTGCGAGAGCCGGGCCGGCGCACTCAGCGCGGGCCGCTTGCGAGAGCCGGGCCGGCGCACTCAGCGCGGGCCGCTTGCGAGAGCCGGGCCGGCGCACTCAGCGCGGGCCGCTTGCGAGAGCCGGGCCGGCGCACTCAGCGCGGGCCGCTTGCGAGAGCCGGGCCGGCGCACTCAGCGCGGGCCGCTTGCGAGAGCCGGGCCGGCGCACTCAGCGCGGGCCGCTTGCGAGAGCCGGGCCGGCGCACTCAGCGCGGGCCGCTTGCGAGAGCCGGGCCGGCGCACTCAGCGCGGGCCGCTTGCGAGAGCCGGGCCGGCGCACTCAGCGCGGGCCGCTTGCGAGAGCCGGGCCGGCGCACTCAGCGCGGGCCGCTTGCGAGAGCCGGGCCGGCGCACTCAGCGCGGGCCGCTTGCGAGAGCCGGGCCGGCGCACTCAGCGCGGGCCGCTTGCGAGAGCCGGGCCGGCGCACTCAGCGCGGGCGAGAGGAGCTACCCCACGTCCGAGGTCAGGGGCAGCAACCTAGAGTGCCAGGCTGCGACGGCGCAGGAACGGCCGAGAGGAGCTACCCTGTGTCTGAGGTCAGTGGCGGCCGGGAGGAGACACCCCGCGTCTGAGGTCAGGGCGGCGGCCGGGAGGAGCTACCCCGTGTCCGAGGTCAGGGGCGGCCAGGAAGAGACACCCCACGTCCGAGGCCAGGGGCGGCCGGGAGAAGCCACCTTGCGCCCGAGGCCAGGGGTGGTGACCCGGAGGAGCCACCCTGAGCCCGAGGCCAGGGGCGGCAGCTGGGAGAAGCCACCCACGCCCGAGGCCACGGCCGGCGGCCGGGAGGAGCAACCCGAGGAGCAGGGGCTGCGCAGGCGCAGGAGGGCCTAGAGGAGCTGTCCCACGTTGAAGGTCAGGAACTGCGGCGGTAAGGAGATACCCCTCGTCCAAGGTAAGGAGCAGCCGTGAAGAGACAACCCACGCCCAAGGTAAGAGAAACCCAAGTAAGATGGTAGGTGTTGCAAGAGAGCATCAGAGGGCAGACACACTGAAACCATACTCACAGAAAACTAGTCAATCTAATCACACTAGGACCAGGGCCTTGTCTAACTCAATGAAACCAAGCCATGCCTGCAGGGCAACCCAAGGCGGGCGGGTCATGGTGGAGAGGTCTGACAGAACGTGGTCCACTGGAGAAGGGAATGGCAAGCCACTTCAGTATTCTTGCCTTGAGAACCCCATGAACAGTATGAAAAGGCAAAATGATAGGATATCAAAAGAGAATCTCCCCAGGTCGTTAGGTGCCCAATATGCTACTGGAGATCAGTGGAGAAATAACTCCAGAAAGAATGAAGGGATGGAGCCAAAGCAAAAACAATACCCAGTTGTGCATGTGACTGGTGATAGAAGCAAGATCCGATGCTGTAAAGAACAATATTGCATAGGAACCTGGAATGTCAGGTCCATGAATCAAGGCAAATTGGAAGTGGTCAAACAAGAGATGGCAAGGGTGAACGTCGACATTCTAGGAATCAGCGAACTAAAATGGACTGGAATGG
The DNA here is from genome assembly GCA_006410675.1 of Oreotragus oreotragus. NCBI lineage: Eukaryota > Metazoa > Chordata > Mammalia > Artiodactyla > Bovidae > Oreotragus > Oreotragus oreotragus. The sequence goes on from SJYX01011525.1 coordinate 27,353, forward strand.
GTGAATTTAACTCAGATGACCATTATATCTACTACTGCGGGCAGGAATCCCTCAGAAGAAATGGAGTAGCCATCATGGTCAACAAAAGAGTCCGAAATGCAGTACTTGGATGCAATCTCAAAAACGACAGAATGATCTCTGTTCGTTTCCAAGGCAAACCATTCAATATCACAGTTATCCAAGTCTATGCCCCAACCAGTAATGCTGAAGAAGCTGAAGTTGAACGGTTTTATGAAGACCTACAAGACCTTTTAGAACTAACACCCAAAAAAGATGTCCTTTTCATTATAGGGGACTGGAATGCTAAAGTAGGAAGTCAAGAAACACCTGGAGTAACAGGCAAATTTGGCCTTGGAATGCGGAATGAAGCAGGGCAAAGACTAATAGAGTTTTGCCAAGAAAATGCACTGGTCATAGCAAACACCCTCTTCCAGCAACACAAGAGAAGACTCTACACATGGACATCACCAGATGGTCAACACCGAAATCAGATTGATTATATTCTTTGCAGCCAAAGATGGAGAAGCTCTATACAGTCAACAAAAACAAGACCAGGAGCTGACTGTGGCTCAGATCATGAACTCCTTATTACCAAATTCAGACTTAAATTGAAGAAAGTAGGGAAAACCGCTAGACCATTCAGGTATGACCTAAATCAAATCCCTTATGATTATACAGTGGAAGTGAGAAATAGATTTAAGGGCCTAGATCTGATAGATAGAGTGCCTGATGAACTATGGAATGAGGTTCGTGACATTGTACAGGAGACAGGGATCAAGACCATCCCCATGGAAAAGAAATGCAAAAAAGCAAAATGGCTGTCTGGGGAGGCCTTACAAATAGCTGTGAAAAGAAGAGAAGCGAAAAGCAAAGGAGAAAAGGAAAGATATAAGCATCTGAATGCAGAGTTCCAAAGAATAGCAAGAAGAGATAAGAAAGCCTTCTTCAGCGATCAATGCAAAGAAATAGAGGAAAACAACAGAATGGGAAAGACTAGAGATCTCTTCAAGAAAATTAGAGATATCAAGGGAACATTTCATGCAAAAATGGGCTCGATAAAGGACAGAAATGGCATGGACCTAACAGAAGCAGAAGAGAGAAAGAAGACGTGGCAAGAATAAACAGAAAAACTATACAAAAGATATTTTAATGACCCGGATGACTGCAGTGGCGTGATCACTCACCACGAATGAGATATCAAGTCTGGGGTGTGAAGCCAAGTGAAGTGGGCCTTAGGAAGCATCACTACGAACAAAGCTAGTGGAGGTGATGGAATTCCAGTTGAGCTATTTCAAATCCTGACAGATGATGCTGTGAAAGTGCTGCACTCAATATGCCAGCAAATTTGGAAGATTCAGCAGTGGCCACAGGACTGGAAAAGGTCAGTTTTCATTCCAATCCCAAAGAAAGGCAATGCCAAAGAATGCTCAAACTCCCACACAATTGCACTTATTTCACATGCTAGCAAAGTAATGCTCAATATCCTCCAAGCTAGGCTTCAACAGTATGGGAATGGAGATGTACAAACTGGATTTAGATAAGCCAGAGGAATGAGAGATCAAATTGCTGACACACATTGCATCTTAGAAAAAGCAAGAGAATTTAAAAAAAAAAATCTACTTCTGCTTCATTGACTATACTTAAGCCTTTGACTATGTGGATCACAACAAACTTTTGAAAATTCTTAAAAGATAGGATACCAGATCACCTTACCTGTCTCTTGAGAAACATGTATGCAGGTAAAGAAGCAACAGACACAGAACAACAGACTGGTTCAAAACTGGGAAAGGAGTGAATATTGTCAAGGCTGAAAACTGTCACCCTGATTCTTTAACTTATACACAGAGCATATCATGTGAAAAGCTGGACTGGATGAAGCACGGGCCGAAATCAAGATTACTGGGGGAAACATCAAAAATCTCAGACATGTAGGTGACACCATCATTGTGGTAGAAAGTGAAGATGAGCTAAAGAGCCTTTTGATGAAAGTGAATGAGGAGAGTGTAAAAGTTGCTTAAAACTCAAGATTCAAAAAACAAAGATCATGGCATCCAGTCCCATCAATTCATGGCAAATTTATTGGAAAACAATCGATACAGTGACAGACTTTATTTATTTGGGCTCCAAAATCACTGCAGATGGTGACTGCAGCCATGAAATTAAAAGATGCTGCTCCTTTCTAGAAAAGCAATGACTAACCTAAACAGCATATTAAAAAGGAGAGACATTACTTTGCCGACAAATATCCGTGTCATCAAAGCNCAGACTTTATTTATTTGGGCTCCAAAATCACTGCAGATGGTGACTGCAGCCATGAAATTAAAAGATGCTGCTCCTTTCTAGAAAAGCAATGACTAACCTAAACAGCATATTAAAAAGGAGAGACATTACTTTGCCGACAAATATCCGTGTCATCAAAGCTATGGTTTTTCTAGTAGTCATGTACAGATGTGAGAATTGGACCATAAAGAAGGCTAAGAGTCAAGTAATTGATGCTTTTAAACTGTGGTGTTGGAGAAGACTCCCGAGAGTCCCTTGGATTGTGAGATCAAACCAGTCAATCCTAAAGGAAATCAATCCTGATTATTCATTGGAAGGCCAGCAGCTGAAACTGAAGCGCCAATATTTTGGCCACTTGATGCAAAGTGCCAACTCACTGGAAAAGACCCCGATAACAGGGAAGATTGAAGGCGGGAGGGGAAGGTGATGACAAAGGATGAGATGGTTTAACAACATCACCAACTCAATGGGAGATGAGTTTTTTCAAACTCCAGGAGATGGTGAAGGACAGGGAAGCCTGCCTGGCCTGCTGCAGTCCAAGGGGCCATAAAGAGTTAGACATGATTGAAGGACTGAACAACAAATTGGAGTATAGTTGATTAACAATGTTATGTTAGTTTCAGTTGTATAGCAAAGTGATTCAGTTATGCATATACATCTATCTTTTTCTAATTCTTTTCCCATTTAGGTTGTTACATAACATGAAGCAGGACTGTGGTTTTCAGAGTTAGGTAGAGAACGGGGGCAGGAGCTAAGTGACCGTGGCTATAAAAGGGCAACAGAAGAGATCCTTGTCATTTCAGTGCTCTGTATCCTTACTCTTTCAACGTTGCTGTTGTTCAGTCGCTAAGTTGGGTTGACTCTTTGTGACCCCATGAATGGCAGCAGGCCAGACTGCTGCGGTCTAGCCTCAGCAGAGTCTAGGGATACCCTCAGGATGAACAGCATTGGCGAATGAATGAATGACACGGGGAGACCAAGCTTCGATGAGCAAGGCCTGTAACTTTATTTTCAAAAAGAGCTTTTATACCCTGACTTATACATAGAGGAAAATGAAAGATGCAAAGTCATGTAGAGTCAGCTCAAACATTCCAGCAGTTTTGCCCTTATTGAAACCAGGATTTTTTTCTGCATACCTTTCCCATAAACAAGTATCTTGTGTTGTGTACGTTATCTTCTTGCCTTGCAGGCCTGTTGACATTTTATGACCCTTTTTTGATAAAGGTTGATCAACCAGAAAACTTGTTTTCCCTTGAAGTGTTTTTTCTTTATACCTCTAGTCTGTGTCAGCCTCACAAAGTACTAAACAGAGTTACATTCTCATGGAGCCAAGGTGCAGTGGGTTACAAAAAAGAACTTATTAGCTCAAAGGTCTGATGTGGCTAATACAAAGGCTACTACTTGTTTTTCTTACATTCCAACTATATTAACTAATGTACTACCAGGCACACAGTGGATAAGGGATATGGGAACTTGGCAGCAAGCATTGGCTCAACAATGAAATCCTTCACCAGTATTATTTTAATAAAACTTTTTCTCCCCTTGAAGGGCTCTATATTTTTAGAATGCTTAGACTTCCCGTGTCATGGTTTATGAACAATCATATGCGTAGTTGCAAGAGTCTGGATAAACCTGTCAAGCAACCTAGAATGCTAACAGGGGGTTTGAACTGAAATGCCCCTTTCATGCCCAGGAGACTTATCAACTAGAGCCTTAAGTTGATTTCCTCCAGAGAAAGGTGGTTGGGGATAGCCCCCTGTTAATGTCAGAAGAGTTGGTGAAAGACAAATTTTGGTTTGGGGTAGATCCTCGAGCAGGTCCAGGGAGTCCCTCGAGTCCTGATTCACCTTGTCTGTCAGGTCTCCTCCGCATGAACTTGTCATTGGTGGAATCTCCCGTGCTGGCTCCCGGCACCAGACTTTCGTATCTTTCGTGATCTCCCAGAGTTTGCTCAAACTCTTGTCCATTGAGTCAGTGGTGCTATCTAACCATCTCATTCTCTGCCACCCTCTGCTCCTATTGCTCTAAATCTTTCTAAACATCAAGGTCTTTTCCAATGAGTTGGCTCTTCACATCAGGTGGCCAAAATATTGGAGCTTGTTGGAGATGTCGTATTACAGTCAGGCAAGAAATTACCGTCATGGGAAATGGGTTTGAAGGTACGTGGACTGTCTCAGTATTATTTCTTATAATTGTATGTATATCTACAATTACTTCAAAATGAAAAGTTTAATTTAAAAAAGATTACTCTGTCACACTAAGCTATTATATACAAAGAGAAAAAGCAGATCACTGGTTCCTATGACTGGAAGGGAACTTTGGGGGAGAGGAATACCCTACAGAATAGCTTGAGAAAATTTGCTGGGAGGGAAACTTTGTTGATGTTGATAGTGGTCATTTCACTGATAGTGGTCATTTCATTTACGTATACATCTTTTAAAATTTAACTATACACTTAAAATGGAAGCTGTGCATTGTACATAAATTATACCTTAATAAATCCGATTCCAGAAGCTCCCTGGATAACTGGTATATCATTACCTCAGGAGAACTTAATGATAGAGCAGCAATTCTCTTTCTGTGTTTTCTGAAGTTCATACTGGCAATTCCTCTACCTCAATTAGATCACAAGGCCACCTTCCAGACAATCAAGGTATATTTCATTAAAAATATTTCCACAAGTTAAAAGATTTTTAGGATCCATTCCTTTTTGTTTCAGAGTTGACATTCAAACATCTATTTGTAGCATGTATCATTGTTTATAGGAAGAAATTAGAGGTCCCATTATCTTTTTTTCTTCAGCCTCATCCCTGATAATATGTCACCTTGTAATTATCTCAAGCTGTGAGCAAACAAAGAGAAAAGGAAACTGAAGGACAAATAATGTTTTTTTCTTGAAGACGGACATATTTAGACTAGAAAAACACCACAATCAACATTTTTCACATATAATTATAAAATATATTGCTACCATCTTGTGCAGCCTAAAATATAGAATGAAGAAAGCCCCCAGATTTTTTAAACCTTTATGAAATCAGTCACAATAATCATGAATTTTATGGCATGTAAGGTATTTCTGAGTCTTGAAGGATACACACATGCAGCTACCCACCTCCACCAAAGTTAACAAAAATAACACACATCATTTCTTAAACACACACACACAAACTAAAACTTTAGAAGTAGTTTGAAACTAGGATTTCAAAAATGGAACACAGCTTGCTGTAGTGTAGAAAAAAATTGTCTTTTTATGTCTTAAACATTCTTTATCTCTTGGCACTTAAAAAAAACAGCACAAGATTTTCATTGAATATGTTCCTAACCTATTTTTCTTTCCATTCTTCATATCCACAGTATACTGCTATTTGAACAAAGGCTACATAAGTAAATAACTCTATGTCTTTTGTCCCTAGAAATAATTTCAGCATATTAAAATATTAAAACTAGACAGTTTTGCCTGGCTGGAGTTGATAAAACAGGAGAGTGCACAATGACATCCCAGTCCGTAAATTCAGTAGATTCAGCCATGCTGCTACCAAATGCTGGCCAAGCTGACAGCCACCATCCACCCAATGCAAGGTTACTAAGTGAAATGCCTGCTCCAGCACATTAAGCTAAAACCAACACAAATTGAAAAGACTGGGACCAGCTTTCAGAAAGTGGTTCATTTTGCATCCAACAGCAACTTTGTTTATACTATGCCACTAAGTAACTTTTTTTTTTACTTATTTTAAAAAAATAACACAAATGATTTACTAAAAAATAGCTACCATAAGTAGCTAATGTACCTTTGTTTAGGTAAAGATATGTCTATCTGAAATGAACACAAATCTTTGGTCTTCAAAATGAGAGCACAGTCATTTTGTATCCTTAACATACAATTTAATTTACTTTCCTCATTATTGATTACCATCATCAAAAATTATATTAATTGAAATTCATAGGGAGTCTAAATAACAGCCTATCTTCCTAAGCCCATGATTTCCAAGTAAATTTACTTGGAGCATATTTCCATTTTTCTTTTCTGCACAAGTAGTTACTGACTCCCTATCTATTTTTCAAAAGATAAATTAAAACCAGAAACTCCTTGCTGTTCTTTACTTTCCACCAAGTCACAGCCTCTCAGAGTGGTACATTTTCCTATGTCAATTATTGTATCTTTGGATAATATCCTTTGCAGGAAGACAGGGAGATGATTGATCAAGACTGGCTTTGTGTGAAGAGAAAGAAAACTATATTGGTAGTTAAAAAAAAAAAAAACTAGTATAGTTGCTGATATTAAAATATACAAAATATTTTTTTCTGAATAGAATACCCTCAAAAAGTAAGAGCCACCACAGGGAACTATATTCAATACCTTGCAATAACCTATAATGGAAACAAATAACATATATATATGTGTGTGTGTGTGTATGTGTGTGTGTATGTATATATACATTCCCATCTATATGCATACATACATATATATAAATATGTATTTTATACATACATATAAATGTGTGTGTGTATATATATATATGTATATATGTATGTATGAATGTATTTTGGTGGTGTTGTGTTGTTCAGTTTTGATCAATTCTTTGTGACCCCACAGACTATAGCTCTGCCAAGTTTCTCTGTCCATAGGGTTTCCCAGGCAGGAATACTGGTGGGTTTCCATTTCCTTCTCCAGAGGATCTTCCCATCCAGGAATCAAACTTGAGTCTCCTGCGAGTCTCTTGCATTATAGGCAGATTTTTTAGCACTGAGCCACCAGGAAATACCATATATACATAAAAGTATATACAGACATATATCTGAATCACTTTGCTGTATAGCTGAAACTAACACAGCATTGTATTTTGTTAGAATAACTTTTCATTTACTTATTTATATTTTAGGGATAAAAAAAGTCATCTTTATCTCTGCTTCAGCTTTTGCTAGAAGTGATAAGCGAAAAAACCAAAAAAAATCCTAAATCAATTACATTAAAAAAAAAAAAAGAGCCAGATGCACTTGTTTTCTTTCTCTATTTCTTCAGTTGATTTTTTACTATTTAATTTACTATTATTTTTCTGTACATTCAGAAATGGCATGAATAGTAATACACTAAAAGAATAACTACTTGCTAGAAAAAATTTAGGATTTTATACTTAATCATTAAACCTAAATACAATTTGTTTTCAATAGGCTTAGCTCTTTTATAATGTCTTTCCTCTACTCACGCATCTTCTACTCTAGATGTCCAGTTATGTTGGTATCACTGAAAGGTACTGATGTCTCATCATCCACTTTTCTACTGTTGCTTCATTTCATACATCTTCTCATCACTAAATCTCACTCTTGCCCTGGACTCACTTCTCTCTCCCAGTAGGTTTACTGTTCTTGCTCACCTAATCACTTTTGGATTTTTCCAACTCTTATTCTCAAATCCCCGACAACAGACATTTCATAAGAGCCAATCATCAGCTGTCACTTAATTCGTTGTCTACATTCCTTCCCCATAAAAGCTGTTCTATTCTTAACAACCTCAACAATTATCAATGCCCTTCTGGAACCTTCTGATGAAAAGCCATGAAGTTTTTGACTTCTTCATGCCACACACATATGCAACTGCCAATATTATGACGTCCTGAGTGATAGTGTTTGACGATCAGGTTTTCATATTGCTTCATATTATCTCTTTGTTCAGAATGATATCTATGCTGCCAACCTAGAATCGTTCTAACTCCTCTGCTATGCCCACCCTAGTCAGCTACTTTTATTCATTCCTCCATTCACAAGAAATGCCTTTTCTCACCACCTGATAAATCAAGTAGGACACAGCCCCTGACCTTGAGAGACATGGTTGTATGTAACTGGCAAAATAAGTTAACTGAATAACAAGGGTATTTTGATCGTTATGACAAGAGATCTCAGAAACATAGAGAAACAGAGTTTTGAGAGAAGAGAGAACATTCACAAATCACTCTAGGTGGAGGAAAGAATGTATCCAGAAGTGTGGGGGAAGGTGGGATGGACAGAGTATGCAATTTACAGAAGAGCATAAAGATCCCACACGGAACATTTAGTGGTCTGTGGCAATGAATCTGAAGGCAAATTAAGGAAAAAGGAATTGGCTTGTGTTTTACGCAAAAACATTCAGACTTTCATTAGTAATGGGAAAACACAGAAGGATTTTCAGTAACTGGGGGTGGGGTGAGCATGGATGAAAGGAGAAAGCAATGGCATGACATGATCTGATTCTAGAAGACACATGGTAAAATGCAACTCCAGAGTCTGTTTCATTACCCAGAAGAGAAATGATGACAGCTTGGACCAAAAATACCAGCAGTGCAAAGGAAGACTGTAGGATAGATCAAAGAGATGTTTGGGAGTTTCAAATAGCAATTGGGACCACCCATTAACAATGAATTATGAGAAGAATCAGGAAGACATCACATATTTGTCTTTCAATATTTCTACTTTCATCTACAGATCCTACCTCTAACTTTGTTGCCACTGTGAAAGAAAATGCTAGCAAAGTAATTCTTAAACAATCCAAGAGAGCCAATTGCCTCAGAGGAATAATCTCTCTGAACTCTGCTTTTGGGAATTTTTATGGAATAACTGCAATTCTTAATCATAAATCGTATCTAATATTCCAGAAGAGTATGGTATAGATGGCCCCATATGATCTGCCCCCTGTCTCTCTCTCTCACTCCATCTTTTATCTCTCTTCATCAAAATTCATAATGCTCTACATACAGGGACCTTCCAGTTGGTTGTTCCTTCAATGCAGCTTGTTCCTCCATTGGAATGTTCCTCCCTTAGATCCCCTTTGCTGTGCCTCTTAACTCTCAAAGAGTCTTTCTGCAATCAAAGTCAAATCATCTTATTTGACTTTTCATTGGTTACCTTATCCAATTAAAATTTCAAACCCTTGAGTACAGATTTTTTTCTTTTTTCTTTTTTTGGTCTGCCTTGCTCATGGAGGCACCATGAACTCAGCACCTAGCACACTATCTAAGCACTCAATAAAAAATGAATGACTGAACTATTTTAACTACCAAAATGCAGCTCTGTACACTTCTCAATGGGCATTCTAATCCATTAAGCCCCTGATGTAGACCAAGAAAAAATAATCAGGCTTCTTGTATGCACAAAAAACTGCAACTCAACAAGGTTTCCTGACTTAGCAAAGTCACAGAACTAGTAATTGCAGGTGCAATACAGAGAACTTAATTTTCCATATGATTGATCATTAAAAAAATTACAGACAGTGTTTTCATAAAACTCATTATGAAAAGGATAATAACTAAAGGTTAAGTTAACTATAAAAGAAGGTATTATTTCATTATTCTAAAGTAAAGGAAATATATTTATATATTTAACATGGTATGGGAAATTTTAGGACTTCACTAAGATTTTTCTGCATCAAGACTAGTTAAAAGGGTACCAGAATGAGAGAAATCAAANAAAGGTTAAGTTAACTATAAAAGAAGGTATTATTTCATTATTCTAAAGTAAAGGAAATATATTTATATATTTAACATGGTATGGGAAATTTTAGGACTTCACTAAGATTTTTCTGCATCAAGACTAGTTAAAAGGGTACCAGAATGAGAGAAATCAAAATGATTTTATTCGTGAAAGCAATAACATAGAAAGACATCAATTTAATCTTGCGTACTGAAACAAATGAAATGCTTATATACTTAAAGAGTTTATTCACTTTCTTTTTCGTGACTATAACAGCATTTAGCAAAATGACAATTATTTTCCCTTTGAAGTTTATTCATTTCAGTTGAATAACTGCTTATTTGCTTCTTTTGTTTTATTTTTGCCAAGAAAAGAAATGAACTTAATTTGTGTATTTGTGTGTGCACCAATACATTGACACACTATAGCTATCATCCATATCTTGCAAAGAAGGTTAGTAAAAGCCATTTTAAATAATTTTTTTACACTACATGCCAGGAAACGATATTTTAGTCAAGTACACGATTCTTTTTTGTCCTTTTAGTTTGGTTATATATTATAAAGCGAGTTATAATGAAGCAATATATGTTGCTTCAAAATGTCGAAGTTTTNTGCAAAGAAGGTTAGTAAAAGCCATTTTAAATAATTTTTTTACACTACATGCCAGGAAACGATATTTTAGTCAAGTACACGATTCTTTTTTGTCCTTTTAGTTTGGTTATATATTATAAAGCGAGTTATAATGAAGCAATATATGTTGCTTCAAAATGTCGAAGTTTTAAACATCTATTCACATTGGCTAAATTTCTTCCAAGGTTCAGAAACTTACATTTTTATTTCTAACGTTTTCTATTTGGCTTAATGTTGATTTACCTATGTCAGATATTTTTTAAAAGAGCTAATTTTATTTAAGTGATGTTTAAAATTAAATAAACAGTATAAAATTCACATTAATCCATGAATTAGAAATTATTTTATTAATCATACAATATTTGGTAATAGTGGTTTTACTCTTATAAACCAACCTATGATAGGAAACAAATTTCAGAACAGCTTACCACTCTCTTCATTCCTGTACTGTTAATAATATGTATTAAGATAAAAATAAACATATACATGGAGTCAGAGTCAGACAATTAGTGTATGAACAACAACAAAACATATACAAATCTCTGTTAAAAGACACTATTATTTATGGTAAGATTTCTCTTACAAGTGTTCATACTTCGTAGGGTTGGTAAATGTTTAGCCAGAGACAAGGAGGATTAGATAAAGAGATGAGAATAATAGAACAGCTTACCTGCCTACTGAAAAATCTGTATGCAGGTCAAGAATCAACAGTTAGAACTGGACATGGTACAACAGACTGTTTACAAATTGGGAAAAGAGTACATCAAGGCTGTATATTGTC
>SJYX01011525.1:38645-51256 GCA_006410675.1 Oreotragus oreotragus
CATCAAGGCTGTATATTGTCACCCTGCTTATTTAACTTATATGCAGAGTACATCATGCAAAATGCTAGGCTGGATGAAGCACAAGCTGGAATCAAGGTTGCCAGGAGAAATATCAATAATCTCAGATACGCAGATGACATCCCTTATGGCAGAAAGCGGAAGAACTAAACAGCCTCTTGATGAAACTTAAAGAAGAGAACGAAAAAGTTGGCTTAAAACTCAACATTCAAGAAACAAATATCATGGCATCTGGTCCTGTCACTTTATGGCAAATAGATGGGGAAACAATGAAAACAGTGAGAGACTTTATTTTCTTTGTTTCCAAAATCACTGCAGATGGTGATTGCAGCCATGCAATTAAAAGACGCTTGCTTCTTGGAAGAAAAGCTATGACAAACCTAGTCAGCATATTAAAAAACAGAGACATTACTTTGCGACAAAAGTCCATCTAGTCAAAGCTATGTTTTTTTCAGGAGTCATGTATGGATGTGAGAACTGGACTATAAAGAAAGCTGAGTGCAGAAAATTTGATGCTTTTGAACCTTGCTGTTGGAGAAGACTCTTGAGAGTCCCTTGGACTGCAAGGAGATCCAAACAGTCCACTCTAAAGGAAATCAGTCCTGGGTGTTCATTGGAAGGACTGATGCTAAAGCTGAAACTCTAATACTTTGGCCACCTGATACAAAGAGCGGACTCATTTGAAAAGACCCTGATGTTGGGAAAGATTGAAGGCAGGCGAAGAAGGGAATGACAGAGTATAAGATGTTTGAACAGCATTACCAACTTGATGGACAGGAGTTTGAGCAAGCTCCAAAAGTTGTTGATGCACAAGAAAGTCTGGCGTGCTGCAGTCCATGGGATCGCAAAGAGGCAGATACAACTGGGCAACTGAACTGAACTGAAGGAGGCGTACTCAGAGTAAGAAAGGAATGTGGATGAGAACTTAAATGTCACATAAGCACCCTTTCAAACCAAAAGGCAATTTTCCATAAATCTTGAAGAGATTCCACTGGATAGAAAAGTTGAATGCTAAGATTTCAATTAAAACTAACTTATGTTTAGGTCACCAAGTCAGAGTATTTCAGAGCTAATAGAAGCCTTATGCATAATCAAACCAATCTTTTTATGAATGAAGAATCAGAGAACCAGAGGGCATTAGGAATTTGCCGGGATCACAGTTAATAAATGTAAGGCCACAATTGACACGAATGCCTCCCCACTACTTGTTTGAGAGCAGGTTGTATTTCAAGGAGTAGAGTGACAATTGAATCCACCATCCCCAAAACTTTTGATTTAGAGGAGTTATGTTTTACTCTAAGACTTAGTTTCCTTACCCGTTCAGTGCAGGTCAAATTATACCCACCACACAGGGTTATTGACAGCTTACAACTGGGCTTAATAACTTCATTATCATTACTACTGCTCACAGTTGCTGTTCATTGTGTTGTATGTACACTGGGACATTGCCTCTAGGGCTGGATTTGAAAGGCACAGCAGCAATCTCCAAACCGTCTCCCACTATATTATATTCATCTTTAATTTGAATTTTCATTTCTAAATAATTTTAGATTTACAATAGAACTGTAGAGATATTACAGTGTGCTACTATATATCTGTCACTCACCTTGCCACAATGTTGACATCTGATATAAATATGTTACCTTCAACAAACTTAAGAAGTTAACATTAGTACAATACTTTTGAATTAAAACATTTCCACATTAACTATAGAATTTATTTGAATTTCCACAATTTGTGTATTATTGTCCTCCTTCTGTTCCAGGATTAAATCAAGGATACCATACTGCATTTAGCATTAATATAACTTACGCCTTAAATTCAATTTTATGTGAATGATATTCAGAAAGTATCTATTGCAACCACTCAAATTACCAATTGCATGTTTCACAGAATTGGAATAAAAAATTTTTCAATCTGTATAGCAATAAAAAAAGACCCCAAATAGGTGAAACAATCCTGAGAAAAGAAAACTGAGCCAGAGGAACCAGGTTCCCCAACTTCAGACTATACTACAAGGCTACAGCAATTAAAACAGTATGCTACTGGAACACAAACAGAAATATAGACCAGTGAAACAACAGGAAAAGTCCAGAGATAAGCCCATGCACCTAAGGACTCTCATCTATGACAAAGGAGTCAATAACACACAATGGAGAAAAGACAGTCTCTTAGATAAGTGGTACTGGGAAAACTGGACTGGTGAGAATGTAAATTGGTACAACCACTATAGAGAAGAGTATGGAGGTTCCTTAAAAAACTAAAAATAGAGCTATCATATGATCCAGCATCTTCACTCCTGGACATATATCCAGAGAAGGTGTTAGTTGCTCAGTGGTTCCCAACTCTTTGCAACCCCATGAAGTGCAGCCCACTAGGCTCCTCTGTGTGACTTCCCAGGCAAGAATACAGGAACGGACAGTCATTTCCTTCTCCAGGAGATCTTCCCAACCCAGGGATCAAACCCAGATCTCCTGCATTACAGATGGATTCTTCACATTCTGAGTCACCAGGGAAGCCCATATTAGGATATTAGGATAAAAACATAATTCAAAAAGATAATAAACCTCAATATTCATTACAGCACTTTCTACAATAGCCAGCCAGGGCATAAAAGCAATCTAAATGTCCACTGACAGAGGAATGGATTAAAAAAATAAGTTGTATATATACATACAACTTATTTTTTTATGTATGTATATATACATACAACTTATTTTTTTAATCCATTCCTCTGTCAGTGGACATTTAGATTGCTTCCATGTCCTGGCTAAATACCAGAGAAGGCAATGGCACCCCACTCCAGTACTCTTGCCTGGAAAATCCCATGGACGGAGGAGCCTGGAGGGCTGCAGCTCATGGGGTCGCTGAGGGTCAGACATTACTGAGAGACTTCACTTTCATTTTCACTTTCATGCGTTGGAGAAGGAAATGACAACCCACTCCAGTGTTCTTGCCTGGAGAATCCCAGGGACAGGGGAGCCTGGTGGGCTGCCATCTATGGGGTTGCACAGAATTGGACATGACTGAAGTGACTTAGCAGCAGCGCACACACACACACACACACACACACACACACACACTGGAATATTACTCTGTCATAAAAAATGACAAATTTATGTCATTTGCAGCAGCGTGGATGGACCAAGATATTGTCATATCATGTGAAGTACATGAAACAGAGAAAACATATGATATTACTTATATGTGAAATCTAAAAAAAAAATGGTACAAATGAACTTATTTATAAAACAGAAAGAGTCACAAATGTAGAAAACAAACTCACAGCTACCAGGCCTGATAAGGGGAGGATAGATTAGGAGACTGAGATTGACAAATAGAAACTAGTATATATAAATAGACCACTAACAAGGACCTCCTGTATAGCACAGGGGACTCATTATTCTGTAGTGATCTATATGGGGAAAGACACTAAAAAAGAGTGCATGTATGTATATGTATAATTAACTCCCCTTACTGCACAGCAGAAACTAATACAATAATATACATCAGCTAACAAGACCAGGAGCTGACTGTGGCTCAGATCATGAACTCCTTATTTCCAAATTCAGACTTAAATTGAAGAAAGTAGGGAAAACCGCTAGACCATTCAGGTATGACCTAAATCAAATCCCTTATGATTATACAGTGAAAGTGAGAAATAGATTTAAGGGCCTAGATCTGATAGACAGAGTTCCTGATGAACTATGGAATGAGATTCGTGACATTGTACAGGAGACAGGGATCAAGACCATCCCCATGGAAAAGAAATGCAAAAAAGCAAAATGGCTGTCTGGAGAGGCCTTACAAATAGCTGTGAAAAGAAGAGAGGCGAAAAGCAAAGGAGAAAAGAAAAGATATAAGCATCTGAATGCAGAGTTCCAAAGAATAGCAAGAAGAGATAAGAAAGCCTTCTTCAGCAATCAATGCAAAGAGATAGAGGAAAACAACAGAATGGGAAAGACTAGAGATCTCTTCAAGAGAATTGGAGATACCAAGGGAACATTTCATGCAAAGATGGGCTCGATAAAGGATAGAAATGGTATGGACCTAACAGAAGCAGAAGATATTAAGAAGAGGTGGCAAGAATACACAGAAGAACTGTACAGAAAAGATCTTCACGACCCAGATAATCATGAGGATGTGATCACTAATCTAGAGCCAGACATCTTGGAATGTGAAGTCAAGTGGGCCTTAGAAAGCATCACTAAGAACAAAGCTAGTGGAGGTGATGGAATTCCCGTTGAGCTGTTTCAAATCCTGGAAGATGATGCTGTGAAAGTGCTGCACTCAATATGCCAGCAAATTTGGAAAACTCAGCAGTGGCCACAGGACTGGAAAAGGTCAGTTTTCATTCCAATTCCAAAGAAAGGCAATGCCAAAGAATGCTCAAACTACCGCACAATTGCACTCATCTCACACGCTAGTAAAGTAATGCTCAAAATTCTCCAAGCCAGGCTTCAGCAATATGTGAACCGTGAACTCCCTGATGTTCAAGCTGGTTTTAGAACAGGCAGAGGAACCAGAGATCAAATTGCCAACATCCGCTGGATCATGGAAAAAGCAAGAGAGTTCCAGAAAAACATCTATTTCTGCTTTATTGACTATGCCAAAGCCTTTGACTGTGTGGATCACAATAAACTGTGGAAAATTCTGAAAGAGATGGGAATACCAGACCACCTAACCTGCCTCTTGAGAAATCTGTATGCAGGTCAGGAAGCAACAGTTAGAACTGGACATGGAACAACAGACTGGTTCCAAATAGGAAAAGGAGTACGTCAAGGCTGTATATTGTCTCCCTGCTTATTTAACTTATATGCAGAGTACATCATGAGAAACGCTGGACTGGAAGAAACACAAGCTGGAATCAAGATTGCCGGGAGAAATATCAATAACCTCAGATATGCTGATGACACCACCCTTATGGCAGAAAGTGAGGAGGAGCTAAAAAGCCTCTTGATGAAAGTGAAGGAGGAGAGCGAAAAAGTTGGCTTAAAGCTCAACATTCAGAAAACGAAGATCATGGCATCCGGTCCCATCACTTCATGGGAAATAGATGGGGAAACAGTGGAAACAGTGTCAGACTTTATTTTTTTGGGCTCCAAAATCACTGCAGATGGTGACTGCAGCCATGAAATTAAAAGACGCTTACTCCTTGGAAGAAAAGTTATGACCAACCTGGATAGTATATTCAAAAGCAGAGACATTACTTTGCCGACTAAGGTCCGCCTAGTCAAGGCTATGGTTTTTCCTGTGGTCATGTATGGATGTGAAAGTTGGACTGTGAAGAAAGCTGAGCGCCGAAGAATCGATGCTTTTGAACTGTGGTGTTGGAGAAGACTCTTGAGAGTCCCTTGGACTGCAAGGAGATCCAACCAGTCCATTCTGAAGGAGATCAACCCTGGGATTTCTTTGGAAGGAATGATGCTAAAGCTGAAACTCCAGTACTTTGGCCACCTCATGCGAAGAGTTGACTCATTGGAAAAGACTCTGATGCTGGGAGGGATTGGGGGCAGGAGGAGAAGGGGACGACCGAGGATGAGATGGCTGGATGGCATCATGGACTCGATGGACGTGAGTCTGAGTGAACTCCGCGAGATGGTGATGGACAGGGAGGCCTGGCGTGCTGCGATTCATGGGGTCGCAAAGAGTCGGACACGACTGAGCGACTGAACTGAACTGAACTGATCCTCCAATAAAATTTTTTAAAACCACTATATACAAAAAGAAAGTACCTGTTTAGATCTATTGATCAAAATCAAGGGACTTGCTTGTAAGCAAATAACATTGTGGATGGACTCATTTCATCCATTACAGTAAGTGCCGCAAGCTTACATTAACCAACCCACCAGTGATTAAAAATGAAATGTCTTTAGATCTTTGAAGACTCAACAACACAGCATAGGTGTTCTGTCTCTTGTTTATAAATTAAGTTCTTGAACTACCAAGAGGAAAGCAGCAGATATGGACACCCTTGATTTACATGCTTTGGTATCCTATTTTTGTCCTTCAAAAATTACATATTTCTGTTTCTAATGCCCAAGCCACAGATATAATCTTTAAGGAAAAAAAATCAGAAATCAGACAGACTCTAACAGGTCACTCATTCACCAAGGAAGTATAAGGTTATTTCACAACTTGGAAATGAACTAACAGTATATCTAATGGAAGGTGTCTGGCAACATGTTATAAACACCAATATTCTTCCAAGTACTAATTCCAACACTGCAAAAAGAAAGCACTTGTGGAGAACTATGGGAAAGCAGCAATTTCTTCTCCTGCAAAAGCCACATGGGAATTTATGCGGCAATGGAACGTGATTACAGCCTGGAGTGTAGCCAGGGCAGGAGGGTAACAGGATGTGGCTGATTTATATTATTGTATTAGTTTCTGCTGTGCAGTAAGGGGAGTAAGTTATACATATACATACACACAGATTTCCCACACTGTGTATTGGCCCATGTTAACAAATGACGTTCATGATGTGACTGATATTTCACTGTTCCTCCTCCTAATTTGTTTTACCTGGCATCCCATCGTAGCTTCAGAGGAGCAAGAACTATAAAAAGGCCTTATGGCACTGCCTGATTGGCCGAAGTTAGGAAAGACACTGAGAAGACTTAATTCAGAAAGTTATGATGTCACAAACGCACCAGCTCCCTGGGAAGTGCTGGTAAGTGGTGGTGTTCCCCTGCCATTCCATTCTTGCATTAATGCTACAGGAACCAAGGTAAGATCACCTACTGAGCACTTACTATGCCCAGACACCTGCCAAATAGACCAGGGTCAATTGATGTCATCCCATTTCCAGTCTCTCTCCCCAAAAATCGTAGAAAATCTTGGTGATACAAGAAACATCCATTTTCTTCTGACTTCTTTAAGCATTATACTGTATTTCAGAGATTTCCCATACTGTGTATTGGCTCCAAAATAACTCTTACTCGACATCATGGCAAAGAGGGTGCTGCCTCTTAGGGTTTTGCAGGATCCTCGGTGACTATAATGGTGTCATGCCTGGATTGTTCACTCACTGGTTTAAGGCCCAGTGGCTTTGTGACTCCACTTCCTTCGGTCCTTGCCTATGCTAATTCTTCAGGTCCTGGCTTCAAAGCCCCTGGTCATCCACCTGTGGGGAGGTTACCACCAATACATGTATCCCTCTTCAGCTGAGACCCTTAGAAATTCTTCACTCCCATCAGACTACAGAGATCACTATCTCAACAGAACCCCCATCACACAGGTAAATTGCTCTCCCTGATTCCATTCAGCCTCCTCACAACACACTCCCCATGCAGCAGGCAGAGTGATTCTTCTCAAATGTCAAACAGATAAAGTCCTACCACTGCCCCAAACCCTCCATGGCTCTCCACTGAACTTAAATCTCCACTGAAATTAAAAAACCCACAATTCTTGGCAAGGTATACATGGCTCTGTGTCATGTGGAAACAGCCCTCCACTGCCTCCCTTGATGAGTAATCTACCAGCCTCCTTTGCTCACTCATCTCTAGCCACACCGGCTTCCTCCTTAATCTTCTAATGAACTGAATATACTTCACCACAGGGCCTTTGCACAGGCTCTTAGCTATTCAGTCTACTTTGGACATTTCCCTGAAGAGCTCACATGTTGATCCCCATTGTCTGGAGTGACCTTCTCTCCACCCTATCTGAAACAGCACCCTGACTCTGTCTTTTGCATCCTTGGCTTCATTTTTCTTTACGGAACTTGTAGCCACCTGACATCTAATACAGCAATATGCTTGATTAGTTTGTCCCACTCCCACCAGAATATAAATCAAAAGGAAAAAAAAAATGTAAATACCTATTTTTTTTTTTTTTTTTACTAATTATCAACAACCCTTTGTGGTTGATTTCAAGATTGCTATTATTTCTATGGTACAGGTGACAAAATGAAGTTCGGTGAGTTTAAATGATTTGAAGAAGCAAATGATGAAAACCATTGCTTCTACCCCAAGGAAGAACTAAAGTATACACGATATGCAGTTAGGTAAAGGAGCCAAGATGAAAAGAACACTGCTAGCAACTTACCCAGTGTCCCAGAGCACCAGGCCGGAGATGAGACCTGACCAAGTGTAGTAAGTAGGTCATTAACTACTCAGAGGTAATTCCATCCTTCCGTATAAACAAACCTCCTTTGTGAGGCCTGTTCATTTTTCAAGTGGTCAAAGGAGCAGCTGGGTTGCAGATAATCAAGGAGCCTGGGGGCAGTGAGTTCTAATGTTTTGACAGTGAAAAACCTGGGAAAGCCTCAGCATTTTAGGAACTGTTGTCATGCTTGGGAAGTTCTTTATTAGGCCTTGAGATCAGACGTTTCTCACATCAGCTGTTTTGACTCCTACATACAAGGGCTTATGTACTTAGCCTCACTTCCTCCAGAAACACACTGATCACCTCCAGGACACATAGAGGGTGGGTATGGAGGCTCCTGGTCAGCAGTCCACTGACTATTGATGATTCATGTCTAATTCTTTTTGCTGAGCTTCCAGTCCTTGAGAGCCCAGCTCAAGGCTGACTCCTCTATCTCCCCAAGCACCTGGCAGAGAACAGATGTTCAATACATCTCTGTTATCTCAAATTGGCAATTCACTTAATCAGGGCAGTCCTCTTTTTCTAATCAGCCAAATGGGGAGGGTGAAGCTCTCTATAAGGATTACTGGGATCAACAAATGAAATGAAATGGATTTTTAAAAATAACATATAAGCTACATTGGTTTTCTTTAACTTTAAAAGGTAAAACAAATATGTTGTGATCATTTTAGGCTGCATGGCCTTATGGCATTTGTCAGGGTACATAGTTTTGGAGAGGGCAAAGTTCCAGTTATTGTTAGAACTACGCATTCCTTCAGAGAAATGGCACTTAAGAAATGAAGAAAATTAAATCTACATTCACCCAAGGAGGAAGTACTCTAATATGTTCTATCTGATTACCAAAATAAAAGGCCATATTATAAATTAAATTAATAATATTGCCTTATACTGGGCTTCCTAGATGGGGCTAGTGATAAAGAGCCCACCTACAAATGCAGGAGACATTGAGAGGCATGAGTTCAACCCCTGGGTTGGGAAGATTCCCCTGGAGGAAGGCCTGGCAACCCACTCTAGTATTCTTGCCTGGAGAATCCCATGGGCAGAACAGTCTGGCAGGCAACAGTCCATAAGTTCTCAAAGAGTTGGACACAACTGAAGCAATTTAGCATGCAAGCAGCACACTTCACATTAGTTTAATATCGATACTTGAGAGTTTTTGCTTGTTCTAACCAGATAGTCCTGAAAAGACAGTTTTATTTTCTGTTAGTTACTATTAATTTAGTACATGCTAGGTACTTTATTCGAGGAAGGCAATGGCACCCCACCCCAGTACTCTTGCCTGGAAAATCCAATGGACGGAGTAGCCTGGTGGGCTGCAGTCAATGGGGTCGCTAACAGTCGGACAGACTGAGCGACTCCACTTTCACTTTTCTCTTTCATGCATTGGAGAAGGAAATGGCAACCCACTCCAGTATTCTTGCCTGGAGAATCCCAGGGATGGGGGAGCCTGGTGGGCTGCCGTCTATGGGGTCACACAGAGTTGGACACGACTGAAGTGACTTAGCAGCAGCAGCAGATACTTTAATGAATGCTTTATTTGAATGATCTCATTTGTTCCTCAAAATCATTCTATCTTTTTTTTTTTCATTTTCATGCTTAACCCACTTGCTCAAGATCACACAGCTAAGAGACGAAGCTGGTAATCAAGCCCATGTATTATAGACATACACATCACCATATTTCCTCCTTAAAATCAACCAAGATGAACCATGCATGCATGCATGCATGTATCCATCCAACATCCATCTATCCAACATCCATCCATCTGCAAGCCCCAACCATGTAGAAAGCCCTGTAGTAGCTGCTGAGGAATACAACAAGGAGAAATTAGACACAGTTCCATCCTCACAGAGCCTGAAATCTAAAGTGAGGATAAATGACGGTAAACAAGTAATCAAACATGCACATAATAAAAAACTGCAATTGGTGCCAGGCAAGAAAATTACAGAGCACCGTAAGAATATACAACACCTCACGCCAGAGTAACTGGGGAACAAATGTGGATGGTCAGCCAGGGAAGAGCAGTTAGAGAAGGATCCTTGCAATGAATCTGGGCTGAGAGGGAACAAGGCAGCAAGGTTCATGCAAGCATTGAGATGAGGAGTGTGTATTCGATTAGAGCCACATGTCTATGGAGATGCTGATTTGGGGGACCTGAGAGATTAGAGCCACATGTCTATGGAGATGCTGAGTTGGGGGACCTGAGAATGCAGGAAGCAAAACCAGAAATCAAAGGAGACTGGGGAAGGGAGTGAAATGAAAGTCAGGGTGGAGAACTGAAGAGAAAGAGAGAAGCTACTAAAGAAAAACTTGAAACTGCTGTAGCATGGTGGGGTGTAGTCACCTTCATGGTGCAGGTTTGAGAACTGTTGAACAGTTTGAAAAGTGGAGACCATTGCAGTGAAGAACACTCTTTCAAGGGTACAACTAAGCTCGCTTTTCAGCACAAAGGATTTGAGTAATGTGTCAATAGCACTAAGCAGAGAGAAAAAGCCCAAGGGTGTCTAAATATTCTTCCTCAAAACTTCAAACATGCTTTATTTCCTAACTCAGTAGACATTCTGGGCAGAGGTCTTTGTTCATCCTGAAAGATGGTACCATGGAGCTCTCCCCTACTGTGCCAGTGGACACACCCAGAAAGTTGTAGGCACTGCAGTCTCTCCAAAGCAGTTGACTTTACATCCTTAAAAAGCAACAATTACTATTATTTTAGCAGTTGACTTTACATCCTTAAAAAGCAACAATTAGTATTATTTTCTAAAGAGATACATTTAAGTGATGTACTTAACAGATGAATGGAAATGAGGTACATGAAATAAGAAAACATCCATTAAATTTTGGAGCCCTTTGAGAATTCCAAAAAGGCAATACAAGTTACAGATCCAGGAAGCAAAGAGAAGCTAGGATCTAAGAAATTAAGAACCTGCCAAGGGTAGCCGACTGAAGGAACATATTTTTTTTTATTCCAAGGTAAGTTACGGAGCAAGAAAAATACTGCCTTGTCATACTTCAAACATCTCTCTCAAAAGTGTTATTTCCTAAAACCTACAAGAAAATCTTTGCAAGATGCACTAGTCTAAAATTCTTCAGGCACAAGTAAGATTTTCCTCCTTCTCTGAAAATATCTATTACTAAGTTTTCACAATCAGGGGATACTCGAGACAGAAAAATCAGTAAGTAAACCAGTAAAGATACTGCATCCTAAAATAGCCTAGCTGCAACTTTCAAGCAGGTTGAAACATTTATCCTTAGAGACCAATATTTGAAAGATATCTAAAACTCGTATAAAAAATCTGAAGGCAACTGTCAATATCCTCCAGGTTCAGGGCACTCTCACAAGCTCATACACCTGCAGGCTTGGTTATTCAACTGGAAAAATCAACAGATTTCCAGACAGTGTGTTGTATAGATTGGAGCATCTGGGTTCCATCACCTTGCATTTTGGCAACACAAAAATAAAGTCCTAAAGTCAAGTAAAAATCTGTTACAACGTGATTCAGCTACCTTTCTCAGAGGATATAAACTGAAAATTTCATTTGCTAAGGGTATCTCTGAAACAGATTTGATCTTAGTCTTTTTTTCTTAAAGAGTTTTTATTTCACACAATGCTGAGTATCAAGATTGTATAACAGATGACATCAAGCAACAGATGACACAGAAAGAAACGATGTACTATCACCTAGAATGTCCACTGACAAGTCTTTTTGCTGTCCCTCCTTATTGGAAGGTGAAGGTGAAGGTGAAGTCACTCAGTCGTGTCCGACTCTTTGCGACCCCGTGGACTGTAACCTACTAGGCTTCTCTGTCCACAGGATTCTCCAGGCAAGAATACTGGAGTGGATTGCCATTTCCTTCTCCAGGGGATCTTCCCGACCCAGGGATCAAACTTGGATTTCCCGCATTGGAGGCAGACGCTTTAACCTCTGAGCCACCAGGGAATGTGCCAATTAAATTCCTATTACCTCCAGGAAATTTGCAAAACTGCAGCCTCAAAGACTACTGCCTCCTTCCCTTCTGAAGTCCTAGTTATCAATATAATTTGACTCAAGTGTATATAATCTCGTAAGATATCTTGAATTAAAAGAAGAGGTGGCAAGAATACACAGAAGAACTGTACAGAAAAGATCTTCACGACCCAGATAATCATGAGGATGTAATCACTAATCTAGAGCCAGACATCTTGGAATGTGAAGTCAAGTGGGCCTTAGAAAGCATCACTAAGAACAAAGCTAGTGGAGGTGATGGAATTCCAGTTGAGCTGTTTCAAATCCTGAAAGATGATGCTGTGAAAGTGCTGCACTCAATATGCCAGCAAATCTGGAAAACTCAGCAGTGGCCACAGGACTGGAAAAGGTCAGTTTTCATTCCAATTCCAAAGAAAGGCAATGCCAAAGAATGCTCAAACTACCGCACAATTGCACTCATCTCACACACTAGTAAAGTAATGCTCAAAATTCTCCAAGCCAGGCTTCAGCAATATGTGAACC
>SJYX01011525.1:51918-109847 GCA_006410675.1 Oreotragus oreotragus
GATGCTTTTGAACTGTGGTGTTGGAGAAGACTCTTGAGAGTCCCTTGGACTGCAAGGAGATCCAACCAGTCCATTCTGAAGGAGATCAACCCTGGGATTTCTTTGGAAGGAATGATGCTAAAGCTGAAACTCCAGTCCTTTGGCCACCTCATGCAAAGAGTTGACTCACTGGAAAAGACTCTGATGCTGGGAGGGATTGGGGGCAGGAGGAGAAGGGGACGACCGAGGATGAGACGGCTGGATGGCATCATGGACTCAACGGACGTGAGTCTGAGTGAACTCCGGGAGATGGTGATGGATAGGGAGGCCTGGCGTGCTGCGATTCATGGGGTCGCAAAGAGTAGGACACGACTGAGCGACTGAACTGAACTGAATACATACTAAACAAACTGTGGTTACCAAAAGGGAAAGGAGAAAGAATAAAAGAGGAGTTGGAATGAACAGATACACACTACTATATCTAAAATAAACAACAAGGTCATACGATATAGCACAGGGACTATATTCAATATGAAAGTGAAAGTCGATCAGTCACATCTGACTCTTTACAAGTTCTCCAGGCCAGAATCCTGGAGTGGGTAGCCTTTCCCTTCTCCAGTGGACCTTCCTGACCCAGGAATCCTGTAATGGAAAAGAAGCTGAAAAATAATATAAATAGATATATAAAGACATAGCTTTGAATCACCTTGTTATACACTAGAAACTAACACATAATTGTCAATGAAATATAATAAACATCTTTTAATGTGTACACACACATACTAGTTATACAGAATATAAAAATTACATTTTACAGTTTTGAAAATACATTAGACACATGTGTGTATATGTATGTACACACATGCACACACACATATATACATACACACATAAAATTACTCAGCAAGTACATTATTTTAGGTTCTGATCAAATATTTAATTCATTTCATTGGCACAACAACTCTTAGAAACCATTACAGTGTTGGTTTTCCAGAGGAGGAAACTAAGGGAATTAATTTCTTCGTCAGTTTTTTTAATCTTTGAGTTATTTACAAATTGAGGGGGACAGCTGTCTTGCCTCATCAAATAAGTTCATGAGACCTTGGAGGGCTGGGCTCTGAGTTATCTATTCCATGTCCTTCAGAAGGTCTAGCACACGGTTTCATTTACAGCATGCACTTGCATATGCCAACGTGTTTGGATTTAATGTTGAAAAGACAAGAAAGGTAATGCTTACTTAAATGTCCCCTCTAAAATGACTGACATTTAAGTTCACTACTGACTTGGAAATAATACCCAAGACCCACTCACATTCAGCACTAGAATCAAATACCAAATGAATATAAATGGGAGGCATCTCCATATCTGCCATTCTTTTGGTATTTCTAGCATAGGCATGAGCATCATAGAAACAGTCAGAGATGTGGGCTCCCTTATTGTAGAACAATGATGCTGACACCGGGGTTCAGTGCCATTTCATGAAGGGAGCTGCAAAGGCAGGATGGGGAACAATGCTGAAAAGGCTGAGGAAAAAGAAAGGGAAGGAAAAAAAAAAAACAGACATTCACATCCTTTGGATTAAAAATCCAGCAAAAGGAAAAAAAAAAAAAAAGAAGGCAGTCCAACAATTGATAGAATTTTAAATGCAGTCAACCTAAGCTTCAATATTTATTCCAACAGGAAATTTGAACCTCAAGTCTAAAAATGACTCTCAGCTCCCATTCTCTACCCAAATACACATACATTTACATTTATGGGTGACTATGTGGCTATATTTAAATTCTCAGCTCTAAAAGCTGAAGACTGTAAATAGACTCATTTTAGCCATTTTATCAAATTGTGTTAGCTTTCCTTCCCTGCCATTCTCCAAGGCAGGCAAAGTTCAGACGTGCAGAAAATGTAAATGATTTCTTTTGATAACAGTGCTGGTAGATTCCAAACCCAGAAATCAGCTCATGCTTATTTCTGAGAGTTTGTTGAGTGATGCCTGGTCATGGCTTTGTGCTAAGGGAATGAATTTCAGTATAAGGAGCCAAAGGAGTGTAGTACCTCAAGGCAGAAATGAAGAAAAAATGCCACTATTCTAGCACCATATAGTGCCTCAGACCCAGGACGCCTTGCATGCTGGATGGAAGCAAGGATCAAGAATGAACACATCACCCTATGGAGGGACTTATATGTGGTTTAATGATAGTGTCTTTTATGAACTTTAAGACAGAGGAAGTCAAGGCCACTGCCAGTGGGTAGATTCTTCCAGGAACACTGATGCATTCTTATAAAGACATTAGCCCTGACCTAGCTCCTCAAGGCTTGATTTTCGGAGAAGTGGACTCCATCCCACGTGCCTTACTCCTCAATTTGTATTCACAAGTGGTGAGATGATATGCATAACTCAACTATTCATTATCGCCCTAAACTTTCATTACCTTAGTATTTCCTCATGACCTCTCATTCCAGAAAGTGGAATACAGCACTGTCCAAATGGGAGAAAGCATATTATAGTTCATTGAGGGAAAAAAAGGTAATTTAAAATATTTGGCTGTTAAGTCTCTACAATCCACCTCATGACAGGAAAAAATTAGAGGGAAGTCTGGCTATATCCCCACCCCAAACCCTACCAGCCAAATCTAGTAAAGCAATTCTCTTAACTGAGGAGGGAAATTTGATATTAAAAATAAAAGATAGTTAGATGTTACTATGATAATAAACTCCTGCCTTGCCTACTCTTCAGGTCCTGAGTATAGAGAGTACAGAATCCAATGCAATTTTAAGGGTAGAGGACAATTGTGGTTCATATTATTCTCAGAATCACAGAGGCAGGGTGTTTCAGATCTACCCTCCACCAGTGTTTTGATGTACATATGAATCATCTCCCAGGGATCCAGAGCACCTTGGGGAGACCATAAAGACTCTTCCTCCTCTGAGCAGGGAGGAAACATCTGTTGAGAGAAGAAGTTATAAATCCAAATATTCCTCAAGGTCAAAATGAATAAGAAATGACAACAGGCACCATTTCCTCAGAGACCATGGTAGAACGTGAGCAGATGATTGTACTCTCAGGAAAATGAATGAGAAAAAAAAAAAAGGAGTTAAGTCTAAAAAGGAGTTTAGACTAAACTCTAAAGGAGTTTAGTTTAAGTCTAAAAGGAGTTTACACTTGCCTGCAAATGGTAACATGGCATATGGAAAGCCCTGTTTATTGGATTTGGCTTATGTTCCCCATGAGATTGGTTGAGCCCTACATGGCTCCTTGGTCTTTAGCCATTTACTAAAATGCAGAGCTGTGTGCACAACCATCAAGGCATCATCAACATCACACCTCTCCTCACTCCACATGAGGGCTGATTACAGCACAGCCACCATCATAGCCACATCAGAAGGAGCTCCAGCATCTCTGGCCTCCAAGCCTAATGCCATCAGATCACAGACAGTCTACCTCTTGCCTTCAAGACTCAGTGGAATACTGTTCACTGGGTATAGAATGAAGATTTCCCAAAGGTTGCCTGCTGCTGCTAAGTCGCTTCAGTCGTGTCCGACTCTGTGCGACCCCGTAGACGGCAGCCCACCAGGCTCCACCGTCCCCGGGATCCTCCAGGCAAGAACACAGGAGTGGGTTGCCATTTCCTTCTCCAATGCATGAAAGCGAAAAGTAAAAGTGAAGTCACTGGGTCGTGTCCAACTCTCAGCGACCCCATGGACTGCAGCCTACCAGGCTCCTCCATCCATGGGATTTTCCAGGCAAAAGTACTGGAGTGGGGTGCCATTGCCTTCTCCGAAGGTTGCCTAGAGATCCTATTTGATAAAACCCAGAAGGGTAGGCAGAACGTTGACCAATAGGAGGGAGTCATCTGTGTTCCGACCTTCCACGTGGCTCAGTGGTAAAGAATCTGCCTGCCAGTGCAGGACCCACTCCAGTATTCTTGTCTGGATAACCCCATGAAAAGAGGAACCTGGCAGGCTACAGTCCATGGAATTGAAAAGAGTAGTTGCCTAGAGATCCTATTTGATAAAACCCAGAAGGGTAGGCAGAACGTTGACCAATAGGAGGGAGTCATCTGTGTTCCGACCTTCCACGTGGCTCAGTGGTAAAGAATCTGCCTGCCAGTGCAGGACCCACTCCAGTATTCTTGTCTGGATAACCCCATGAAAAGAGGAACCTGGCAGGCTACAGTCCATGGAATTGAAAAGAGTTGGACACAACTGAGTGACTGACCATGCATGTACATCTGTGTTTATTTGTCAAACTGCAGCCAGTTCTGTAATCTACCAACTTTTTTTTTTTTTTGCTTATTTCCTTGCATGTCTCACTTTTACTTTTTTCCTTCATTTGCACCATCCTGAGACTAAACACTAGGCTAATCATTAACTTGTTTT
This sequence comes from Oreotragus oreotragus, assembly GCA_006410675.1. Taxonomy (NCBI): domain Eukaryota; kingdom Metazoa; phylum Chordata; class Mammalia; order Artiodactyla; family Bovidae; genus Oreotragus; species Oreotragus oreotragus. The sequence goes on from SJYX01011525.1 coordinate 56,272, forward strand.
GTTCACACACTCATTTCTGAGGAATTCTGGACTGAGGCAACTCTGGTACTTTACTTAAGGTGGAACAGAAGAGGGGAAAAAATCCTTAATTTGACCTGAAATTAAGAACAAATGGCTAAATCTGATTTAATTTAAAAGACTGGACTAGTTTGGGAGGCTATGCAGGTATTATCAACTATTACATCTTTATACTTACAAATTTGTGGCTTAAGAATTAAATAGCTATACTAAGAAAACACCAAAATTTAAAACATTATGAAAACCATTTGCCTACAGCTTTGAAACACACAATTGTCATTCAAATTAAGGGCCATTCTGGATAGATAAAAGAGAAATAAAGGAAAATTTTCATGTCTATACTACAAAGATAGAGTTCTCCAACTTTTTCTGTATCACACATTCTTGGTTTTAGGATAGAAAGGGGAAACACAAAGAGTGGCTAAAAGTTAACATAGATGAGCACAGGTTTTGGTGTCCAAGACAGCCAGTCTTAGTATTATTTCTGCAGTTCCCCAGCTTTGTGTCCTTGGGTAGCTGACCAAAGCTCTAAGTCTCCCAATTCATGAAACAGACCCAAGAGTACAGACCTCAGAGATTTGCTGTGAGGGCGAACATACAGTTTCTAGGACTGTGGCTGGAGAACGGTATGAACTTAAGAAACGTGGTGTCATCAGCATCGCAGTGTGGTTTACATGCAATTTGAAGAATTCTTCAGTTAACCAAGAGAATGCACTTTGGTTGACACAAAGGTGGATATTCACTATAGAATTAAGGACAAAGTATTGAACTGGCCAAAAAGTTTGTTATGGAAAAACCTGAAAGAACTTTTTGGCCAACCCAATATTTATCATTCTCCATCAGTCTTACAAGCTTTTTCACTCTTCCCCTGTGGTAAAATAGGGCTTCCTTGGTGGCTCAGATGGCAAAGAATCTGCCTGCAATGCAGAAGACTGGGGTTTGATCCCTGTATCAGGAAGATCCCCTGGAGAAGGCAATGGCTACCCACACCTGTATTCTTGCCTGGAGAATTCCACGGACAGAGATGCCTGGTGGGCTGCAGTCTGTGGGATTGCAAGGAGTCAGACACAACTGAGTGACTAGCACTGAGGTAAAACAGACAACTGAGTATCTTCAAGATAAAATGGAAACTCCTATATTTGATGTTTGGGCAATGACTTACCTTAGTTAAAAAAATTCATAACAGAGATTCAGAAAGAAATATACAAATATTCATAAATGAAAATACACAAAGAAATGTTTCATGCCATTATCCAAGGCAAGGCCCCTGAAGCAAATCACGTGTACTGTCTTTCCCAATGCATTTTATTGGACACACCAGTCGCATTCATTTGCCCATTATCTATGGCTATTCCTATAAATAAAGAGAAGGTTTATGGTCCACAAAGGCTAACATATTTACTATTTGGTTCTTTAAAGAAAAAGGTTTGTTGATCTCTGTGAATAAGTTTAGGGTAGAGGCAAGAATAGGAGACAAGCTGGTAGCAAAGAGTCAGAAAATGTTAAATGAGGTAAGCTTAAAAGGTAAGATAATATCTGTTAGGGCAGGATGGGTCCAAATATACCACAGGCACAGAAACTGTGAAGTTAAGTCAAGCCCAACATTAGTAGAAGTCTAAGGGCATAAACGCTGCCTAAGGCTAAATATTAAAACCAAGAATGGTAATGTACTTCTCCCCCAAGGTTGCAAAGGGAAAGTGCTTCATATTAGAAAATGCAGTTAAAGAAAAACACCTATTGTTAACAGTCTCTTGTATGAACAGAATGCAATAAAAACTGGATTTGTTATGGTTGTTGATTTATATTAAAGAAACATCTTTGTGAATATAAAGAATATTTTCAAATAAATTTAATTATGCAATACTTTTACTTTATTACTTCAATAAATGAACTGAAGGAATGAAATACAGAAGTGGAGCCTTTTTTAATAGAAAAACTAAATAAATCAATTATTCAAGAGTCTCAAATTAGTACAGATAAGACTGATGTTGGGCCAGATCTTTATCTGTACATTGATACATGCCTCTTAAAGGAACAAATTTCCTTCCATTTTCATGTTGTAATTGTTTAAAAATTTAACTTAAGATGATGATATATTTCCTTTCCTGAGATAGTTTTAGTCATTAGGTAATTATTGTATCTTATTGTAAAGCACTTGTGAAAAATTTGACTTAAAGACTTAAAATATGTCTCAGCTGATTTAATACAGTAAATCATACTGACTCAAATATTTACTGAAAACTAATCTGCTGAAGAACTCATTTCTTTGCTAAAAAGCTACAATTTGCTATTATCTCTATAAATTCAGTCTTTGAAAACATCACGTTTTCTGGATAATGAAAAACACTTTACAATACTTGACATATTTAACAATATGAGATTGGTTAAAGAAATTAAGGAATTCTTATAAAGCCATTAAAATTATCCTAAAATAGTTGACATGGGATATACATTCAAAACATAGTAACTGAAAATGTTACAACAATGGCTTCCTCTTTTATAAGAAAAACATCCATGTATATACTTAAAAACACACAATGCTGCTTCCTACAATTGGGAGGTTATTAGTGACTTTTATTCTCCCTGAGACACTGTATTTTATAAATTTTACTTTTTTCAATGTTTATTCCTTCAATATGCCCTTTCAGAATGATTCTTGCCTTATCTATGATTCCTAGTGCCCTGGAAACTGATCTGAATGGATTTTACCACGGGGCTCCTTGGTCTTCAACACTTTTGGTTGAGTTTGGTGAATATGTGGCATTAGCAGGCAATTATGGAGCAAAAGGAGAGTGGGCTTAGGTTACCTCTGGTTCCTGCAAGGGAGCAAAATTTGCCACCCCAAAATGTATCTTTGGCAAGTAGGCTATTGCAAGCTGAAAACCATCACGGCTCAAAAGACAAAGGAGGATATTCTGACGTTACCCCTAATTGCATAAAAGAATTTGGAGAACCTGTTCTAGAATACAGCTATCACTAGGTATATCTGCAAAGAATCTGGGATAGGTGTGCCAGAGGAAACTCTACAGAGCCTAGAGATCAGAGTCTACTCTGTCTCCCATTTTCTCTGTGTGGCTCAGCAAACCATTTGTTTACCAAGCCTTTGCTTTCCATCTCCCTGTGAATGCCTTCCTGCCTTTGAAGTCCCAAACCACCACCCCACAACATCTTCTTCTATCTTTAGTTGAAGATGATAGTGAAGGTGAGGGCTCTAGTCATATTGGCAAGTCACTCTTGTTTTCTGGGTTTCTACCATGTATACATGTTATTAAACTCTTGTTTCATTTTCTTCCGTTAATCTGTCTCATGTCTAGTTAATTCTTAAGATAGCCAGAAGAATGTAAAAGTATAGAGGGGAGGTTCTTCCTCCCTGACACTCTCTCCTCTGACTCCTTCCAGGGTAGAAGTGGTTGTAACTCCCTACTGTGGCTGGGGCCAGAGTACAGAGCTATTCAGTTTCTCTAAACTCTGCTCCAATCTCAGTTTAAGTATGCCATCTGTGTCCTAATTCATTAGATGGAAAAATAAGGGAAATTTATTTCTCTGGCCAATTTAGCTTCATGGAAAAAAGTCACTTTCCCATACGGTGGATGCCAAACAGGTCTAAGATTGGTGGGAACTCATAGGCTAAGTTAGAATGCAGCTTCTCAGACCATCCGATGAAATTCCATACCTTTGTTCTACAGATATAGATATGGTTGACCAGAGCTTGACTCAGCAAAGATCACTGGCTTGAGTTTTCCTGGTAGTCTAGTGGTTAATAATTTGTCTTGCAATGGGAGGATACCAGTTTGATCCCTGGTCCAGGAGGATCCCACATGCCATGGGACAACTAAGCCCATGCTTCACAACTACTGAGCCTGGGCAGCCTAGAACCGATGCTCCACAACAAGAGAAGAAATCAAAATGAGGAGCCCAAGCATCGCAACTAGAGAGGAGCCCCAGCTCACTGCAACTAGAGAAAGCTCACATGCAGCAACAAAGACTCAATACACTCAAAAAAATGAAAATAAAAAAGATCACTGGCTTTAGTGTCTCAACTGCTAGCACCCAATCGTCCTTTTCCATCAATAGAAACTTAAGGCTAAAATGGGAGAACCCTAGAAGTTCTATAAATAATGAAGCAACCAAAGAGAAATGCCTATCTGCAACATTCATGCGGGGAAGGCAATGGCACCCCACCCCAGTACTCTTGCCTGGAAAATCCAGTGGACGGAGGAGCCTGGTGGGCTGCAGTCCACGGGGTCGCTAACAGTCGGACAGACTGAGCGACTTCACTTTCACTTTTCTCTTTCATGCATTGGAGAAGGAAATGGCAACCCACTCCAGTATTCTTGCCTGGAGAATCCCAGGGATGGGGGAGCCTGCTGGGCTGCCGTCTATGGGGTCACACAGAGTCGGACACGACTGAAGTGACTTAGCAGCAGCAGCAACATTCATGAAATTCAAGAATTCATGAATCTTCACAATAATAAGTTAATCTTCACAATAATGGCAAGATTTTTTGTTTGCTGGTAAAACTAATATCCTAATATAGAAATACTAAGCATACAGGTTCCTTTTCCTTTGGGTCATCAAATTTTAATATTATGTACTTTTTGATGACTGTTTTGGGTGATTCACATTATTTCCAAATCTGAATGTAACTGCAGAATTTAACATTTTGATATCATATTATTTCAAAACCCCCAATTCCAGGGCTCAAAAACTATATTGTACCCCATTTCCTATCAAACAATAGGTTATATAACCAAAGGACCAAAAGCACTTAACTATTATAATGCTGCTGCTGCTCAGTTGCTTCAGTTGTGTCCGACTCTGTGCGCCCCTATGAACCGTAGCCTGCCAGGCTTCTCTGTCCATAGGATTCTCCAGGCAGGAATACTGGAGTGGGTTGCCATTTCCTATTATACTAGAGTTCCTCTAACTCACCTTAAGAAAACGTTCCATTTTCAAAAACCTTTGTGTGGCAGCACACATGATCAAAGTAATAAATATGTGGGTGAAACAAAGCAAGAGAACAATGCTTTCCTCACACAATGAAGAACAGTTGCCCAGAATGAAGAAATCTCTTGTTTACATACTGCAGGAGACAGTTTGCATTTCTGACTGTATACTTAATGGCATAATGTTTGTCCCTTTACTAAACTTCATCCCAGTTTTTGTAGTGTCCACGGCCAAACTGAAGCGAGGGAATACTGATGGATAGAGGTTCTGAGCAAGTGAGACTAAAGATCTTTTTGAAGGATGTTGATGGAGAGTCATTCATGAGGCCCATGTAAAAAGCTGAGGGGTCAGCTATGGAGCTCAACACCTGGCTTTGCTTATTCTTAACTACATCTTCCAGGGAAGATTTTCTAATCCAAGTCATGGTTTTCTCAAGTGTAAAACGTTGACAAGAATACTCATACCTCATTGCACATGACCATTAAATGAGATATAACATGTAAGAGCATTTAGTGTATTTTTAGCACACAAAAGGGATTCTTTAAATCCTATTTACTGTTTAATTAGTTTTATTTGTTGACAGCTATTCATTCTCAACCAGAGAAGACATTAAAGATCTCAGTGACTTGAGTGAAACATCTTATCAAAAGACTGCTTTTCAATAAGCTTGGTATTTATTTTTTATTCTAGCCTTAGAGAGGAATCCTGGGAATGACACTCACATAATAACTTAGAATCTCAAACACAATAAATCTTTGAGCATGCTGTAACTAAAATTTGGCAAGCATCGGGGATCCATGACAATGAACCATTTCTATACGATGAATAACAATTTCTACTCTTTGAATTTGTCTTAGAAGGCAAAAGTAAACCATCCTGCCTTACAATCAAATATTACAGAGAACTGCAAATATCCAGAGTTCCAGGTCTCTCGCATTGCAGTTGGATTCTTTACCAGCCGAGCCACAAGGGAAGTACAAAAATATTGGAGTAGAAAGCCTATCCCTTATCCAGTGGATCTTCCTGACCCAGGAATCAAATCGGGATCTCTTGCATTGCAGGCATATTCTTTACCAACTGAGCTATCAGGGAAGCCCGGGGTTCTACTAAGAATGTCTATATTAGAATTCATTTGTGACTCGGCTAAACTGAAAAGAAAAAAAATTCAACCTAAAAGTTGACAGGTTTTACACAGTGGACAAAACTGAGGACTTAAGTCTGAGACCCAGCATCTCAGATAATACTGAGAGACTGAAAGAGGCATGTAAGGGAGCCAGGGTATATAGGAGTTTTTGCAACAAAGACCAGGTAGTCAGAACATCAAAAGATTACTGTTAATTAAAGAAAATCAGACATCTGAAGTTAAGGACTTTAGTGCTTTTCTATGCTGGGAAAAAGTGAAGCAGGAGAAGGGGGCGACAGAGGATGAGATAGTTGGATGGCATCACTAACTCAATGGACATGAGTTTGAGCAAATTCCGGGAGACAGAAAAGGACAGGGAAGCCTGGCACGATACAGTCCATGGGGCCGCAAAGAGTTGGACACAAATGAGAGACTGAATAACAATAAATAAATGTATTGGAAGATGCAAGAGCCTTTCAGGACTCTTTGGACTCATTCCTTTGATGTGTACCTCTGTTATCTGGGGCCAGTATCCTGGGCTTCTCACCCTGAATCTCCTCAGGGTACACCATCAGGGTGGCTGCAGTGTCTGATGATTCAAGGGTGGGCATGAAGTTTCCACCCCAAATTCCCTCAGGGTTCACCGAGCGGTGGGGCGGCAGTGGAGGGAGGTGGGGTGGTTGGTGAAGGTGGCTGCAGTGGCTGATGGCTGCAATAACCTTTCTTTATTCATATGGCGGGCAGCATTTTTAGTTCACACCCAGTAGGGTGTGAAGTCACAGACAGAAGTCAGTGATTGACAACTACCTCTCTGCAGATAAACTGTCTTGGAATAATCCAGGGATATGAAAAATGCACATGTCTAGTTCCCACCCCTGGAATTTGATTCAGTAGGCCTGGGGTAAACTGCACGGCTGGCTTTTAATGCTCTTTGTGGTATTCTGCACAGTCAGACTTGGGAATTACTGGAAGGTGAACTAGGATTTAGAAAGACTTGTTTCGACTCTGGCTAACTTCACAGAGCACCCTTTGCAACTTCTCTTTCCTCTCCAGGCCCCACCTCACACATTTTCAATACAAAGGACTTGCATTACTAGTACCTTTATGATATCTTCTGGAATGTTCCATTTTACTTGGGATGGTAAAAGTAGGTGTGATAGGGACAGAGTAAAGGGACAAAAATAGGACTTCCCAGGTGGCTCGGTGATAAAGAATATGCCTGCCAATACAGGAAATGCAGGTTTAATCCCCGGGTCAGGGAGATGCCCTGGAGGAGGAAATAGCAACCCACCGTAGTATTCTTGCCTGGAGAATCCCATGGACAGAGAACCTGATGGGCTACAGCCCGTAGGGTCACAGGGAGTTGGAGAGGATGACTGAGCACACACAACAAGGAACAGAATAGGTGATTAAAAAGTTATTTCCACTAGGGGATTATACATAGAAAAAGTATGAGACACCATTGTGAATTACTCAAGAAAGCAGGTTTGCTTAACCACAAGACCATGCAACAGAAGCAAAAGACATGCCCCAAAACGATGAAACAATGGTGGCATGGGACCCACATTTTGCCCAGTGAGCTCAGTATGTTAATGATTCCTAGGACACAGAAAAAACAATAATTTGTGTACCTAGCTTGACCATGCACCCACTCCAGTGCTCTTGCCTGGAGAATCCCAGGGACAGGGGAGACTGGTGGGCTGCCATCTATGGGGTCACACAGAGTCGGACACGACTGAAGTGACTTAGTAGCAGCAGCTTGACCATGGGACAGGAAAACTCCCCTGCTCAGCCTGGTGGTGGAGCTGATAATGGAAGCATGTCTGCTCNTCTTGCCTGGAGAATCCCAGGGACAGGGGAGACTGGTGGGCTGCCATCTATGGGGTCACACAGAGTCGGACACGACTGAAGTGACTTAGTAGCAGCAGCTTGACCATGGGACAGGAAAACTCCCCTGCTCAGCCTGGTGGTGGAGCTGATAATGGAAGCATGTCTGCTCAAGAAACAGCAGTTATTCTCCCCCACCCCACTTTTCCTTTGACTCTAAAACTTTAGCCCAGGAAGTTCTTGAGCTGTGGTACCCACTTGCCAGCACAGTTGTAAGGCTCATAAGCATCGTATTCTAATAAATCGCTTCTTATCTATCACTTTGTTTTTTGTTGAATTCTTTCTGTGCTGAGACAAAAAGGACAATGGTACCAGAGTTCTTTGGAACCCCTGAAATGACATTAATCAGTTTCACACAGAAACAGCTAGAAAGTGGAAATACCCTGGTAGATGCATAAAAAGGTCAAAGCACACTTGGTAGAATTTTGGCAGGTCAACTGAATTTTTGATAACTCCTTGGAAGGCTTCCCCACGCATGAAGCAAAAAAGCGTTTATCCACAACCTTCTGTTTCCTCTTAGAGAAGGGCTGTCTCTGCAGCAAGGCTGCCACTCGCCTCATGCTGAAGTGTTCATCAAGTAAACATTAATGAGAAACTGAGCCTTGGCAAGAAGACTGCTGCCACCTCAATTTTCCTGGTGACTGGCAAGACAGTGTGAGTCAGTCTACATAGAGGGAGGAGAGCCACTTAGCTGCCTGTTGACAATGACACAGAGCAGCCAGAAAGCTGATGGACCAGAAGTTGAGGAAATTATGCAGGAGCAAAACCCCTGCGCTTTTGGTTCTAGGCCTTGCTCACAAAATTTCCTGGTTTATCCTGCTTTTCACTTTTCAGGTTTTGTTTGTTTCTTCCCCATTGAAAATAAACATTGTGACCTGGAGGCCCAAAGCTGGAGCTAGATTAAAAATATCATTTGTTTGGCCTCTGCAGAGTTTTTATATCACTTAAGTCAACACTGGAAAACTGAATTATTTTACACAAAAATCCAATATTCCAGATTCTCCAGAACAAAGAAAAAGGGGCCACACACAATCTTTTAGAGCTGAATTATTAGCTGCCCATTTTGAGGAAACATGTGTATTCCAGGCCACTCCTGACTATCACTCCCTACATGGACTGAGGTTTAATGTCTATGGCCATTTACTACTTTGCTCCTGATATGGTAATGTGTTTTTAAATAGTAAAGAAATACTTTGATAGTTACATTTCTAACCAAAGCAGAAGCATGGTGTGAGGGGTGGCTGGCCTCAGAGCAGTGTGCTTCACAAAAATCGGATGATATAGATTTTCCTACATGCTTAAAATGCAAATATGACCTCTGGTTCTCTTAGTAGCACCCCCTGCCTCGTCCCAGTGGACAGTTGCTGTGCAGCCCCTGAGCTACATCCAGAGACTGTGAAGAAATGAGGAAGCCATGTAAGAAGGGGGCATATTAGAGCACAGTGCTATTCAGCCCTCTTCATACTAAGATCCTTTTAAAAAGAAAGAGAGATTGCTGAAATAAATACTTCTCTGATTATCTGCTGAGAAGTTGCTGTGTTGAATGCTTAAGTGCAAAGTTTTAGAGTCAGGTGGCTTTAGTTATGTAAAAATGATGGTTAGCTCACCCTTTTGCCTCTTTGTTTCACAATAGAGATAATTAGGAATTCTTACCTCTGAGGGTTCTTATCATGCATGAATAAAATACCTACTCACATAAAGCACTAAATGCAGCATCTGGCACATAGTAAATGTTCAGTAAGGGTTATTAATATTGCAATTATTGATTGATAAAATGCATAATGACACAAAGCTAGTAGGCACACATTATCACTTTGAATGAATTTATTTTCCATTAATCACAGTGGCATCTGCATGCATATGAAAAATAAGAGTATATATATTTGTCAGACATTATTTATTTAGTCCACCAACAATACTTGGTGCTTAGGGAGTTCTAAGGTGCTTCCTCACTGCCTCCAAGGGCTCTGAGTTCTAAGGTGAAGAGGGAGAGATGTGAGAGGTATGGTCACAGTCGCAATCCAAGACAGAGTTTTATTTTATTTCAGCTTCTTAGCTAGCTGCAATCATCCCTGGGAGGAAAGAAATTGAGGGTGGAGGTGGGAGAGGGACAATGAAGGGAGGGAAAGAAAAAACTTATCTTTGGGCAGGTCACAGAACAGGTTTGAGCCTGTCAAGTGAGGATCTCAGATTAGATCAGTAGTTTTCAATCAGTTCTTCCAAGGAGCCCTGTAGTTTCAGGGAAGCCCCCCAGGGACCACTCAGTGACAGGGACCAAGAAGCAGACTGAGTAGGGGGCTCCAGAACCAGCCTTGTTTTAGAGAACAGCACAGCTTTTATGGAATCTTCTCATAATATTTCACTTGTAAAAAGTATTTCCCAACTTTCAAAGTGGTTTCCAAGAACCAGATGTGCTAGGTCATCTTAAACACGGTGGTTTTCAAACTTGGCCACACACTGGAATTGCTCCAAGGAACTATAAAGATACTGCTGCAGGGGACTTAGCCCAGATTTAAATGGCCTTGGGCACAGCCTGGACATCCTTTGAATGTACAAATGCCTCTCCTTTGATTTGGCCTTGAATACATTAGCCAAGACAAGGTCAAGGTCACCCACAGGTTTACCAACAAAAGAGCCTATGAAGTAAAAAATACAATCCCACAAGGAGCAGAATTTCAGGAAAATTCAGAGTCTTAAAGAATGCCAGTGATGTTTATTTACTTTCTTAAAGCTTTGATTTCTAATTACTTCCCTTCATGAAGACAGTAATAGAAATGTAAACACGGTTTGAAAAGAGTTATATATACCAACGTCCACATTAAAAAAAAAAATGCCATTACATCCTAGGTTCCCATGAAGAGTCAATAAGGGAACCGAATGAAGTCCTGCTTTTGGCAGAAAGAAAAAAATTAATTTTTGATTCACTTCTCCATAACAGTTCCTTTCCAAGGTTATTTACATAAGACTTTGTGGCAAGTGTGAAACATTTTGGTTCACAGAATGAATAGAAAGTTGTGTTCCAGCCGGGCTTCCAAACAATGTTTGAAATATTTGAAGAGGACAATCTAGAACATTCTCTGGGGAAATGAACTGATATGAACACATGCTGAGTTATATGTACACCAAGTGAGGCTTAACATATTTGAAAAGTAGAGATTTTGCCAATTTCCTTCCTCTACATTTGCTAATCAGACCCCACCTAGATCATTTTCTAACTATCTCAGAGAGAAAGATAGCTTCTAATATACTTTTGGTGAATAGTAAAAGAGGAGAAGGAGGCCCATAACTTTTCTAATTTTGAAAGCACATGTATTAACTGAGCAAAAATTATTTTGACTGCGTATCTACACAAGCCACAATCTAAGGCAGTGCCTTCCAACAGAAATACTATAGTGAAAGACACCCATTTAAAATTTTCAAGCAGTCACATGAAAAATGTGAAAGTCACATTAATAACATATTTTAACCTCCAAATTATTACAATTTCAACATGTAATCAATATTTCATGTATTAGAAATAGGTGAATTGCACAGTGTGTGAATTATCTCAATAAATTTATTTAAATTATTAGAGATATTTTACATTCCTTTCTTAACAAAGTCTTAAAAATCTTATGTGTATTTTCCACTCACAGTTCATCTCAGTTTGGACTTCTCACATACACTTCAAGTGCTGCACGGCTACACGTGGGCAATGGCTCTTGTTCTGATATGTGACTGAAATGATTCACATACACAATGACTTATGCAAAGGAACTAGCACATGCAATAAGGCTAGTCCTCTTTAGCTCATGTCTCCATCCCTTGATGTTCTCAGCAAACTATATCTGAAACTGTCAGGGATTTAGCCCTTCATATTGTGAGTCACTCATTGGCTGGAAGAGAAAAAAGAAAGCAAGAATTTCTTCTATTTATTCCTCAACCTCTCTCTGTCTCTCCTTCTTTCCATTTATCACCTGTCCCCATTGGCTGCCCTTTATGTATCCAGATTTGTATTACTGTATAACTGAACTGTTTATGTTCTTCTCTGTTCTTAGTTTAAATGCAGAGTAATGACATGTTCAATATTTTTTCTTTCCACAATATGTTTACCTATTGAAACCAACATATTTTTCTATTCCAGTTATGTTAAGAGCCTTTGAAATACTAAAGATTTCAACCACTAGGGCTACATGAAATTAGACTATGTATTAGAGTTTATGAGAGTCCTTCCATCTCTTCATTGTCATGAAGGAAATTGAAAGATCAGTCAGAGTCTTTCAGGACAATAGAGGACAATTAATGACCCATCATTCAAAAAGCAAAACAAGTTCATTATGAAAATCAGCAAAATTTCTGCATGCAACTGCCTTCTCTTTCAAAATCAGAGATTTTAACAGACAGACTCAAAACAAGGAAAGCACCAGTCCAAAGACCACCGTGAGGAAGCCACAGTCTCCCCCTTATGAAATTTAGTGTCCTCACAATATTTCATGTTTGCCACAAGCAGTGTTAATTCAATGCCAAATCAATGTCTATTTATTAAGGTCTGAACTACATACGTGCATGACACTGTATTAGGTACTGATGAGAAACTATCAAACAAGACAAAAATTATCCTATCAATTAAGGGAAATTATAGTCCAGTGAGATATTATGAGCATAATCTAGTGTTTGATGATTATGACATAGAGGGTCAGGGCACATTGTCTACATATGAAAAGGATGAATCAGCCCAGCAGAGGAGGTTAACAAAGGTTTCTTATTGCAAAGTTGGGCCTTAAAAGGTGTATAAAAGCTCCCCAAATGAAGACCAAGGACATGGGCAGCAGGGTGGAGAACCATCTGTAGGGTGGGCTGGCACTGGCAAAGTCTAGAGGTGATGGTATACAGGTTTAGAGGAAACAAAAGGAGTCACAGAAAGAGGGGACAGAAAGAATGAGGTAAAGTGTGGTGACAGGGGAGTAGACCTGAAGACTAGAAGGAGCCTCATAAACTAAAGCCTTGGCCTTTTAAAATCTAACAGGAAGTGCAGGGTTGAGACAGAGGAAAGATGTGATTTGGTATGCATTTTTAAAAAGATTTATCTAACTGCAGAATGGAGAACAGACAAGACAACAGGGATAATTACTTGAAAGGCAATTAGGAAGCTAAAGAGGTCCTTGTTCTCAAGGCCTAGTCTTGGGTGGTCAGCTGGCTCCAAAGTGAATGGCACCTGCCAATACATCTCATTTAGTCCACAGGCCATGCTGATAATTAAGCAACTCCATATACAAATCTGCATTTCCAGCACTTCATGAAAGACAGCCTTGGACACTACTGGCTCACTTAAGTATCCAAAACAACCAGCTGGACCTGAGTAGTGCTAGCCTCCTTCAGGAGAGCCTGGGCCCTCCCACTCCTCAAGAGCCCCAACTAGCCACATCACCTTATTTCTGGCCCCTCCTCTAAGCCCCTTTAGAATCTGTAGTATTTGATCTTCACTGGAGAGCCATCTAGTCATCAAACCCAACACAAGGAAGAGTTAAAGGGCCTGTGCTCCAAGATGAAATTGGTGAGCAGGTCATCCCCTGGACTGCCCAAGACTGGGAAGGGAGAGTCAAGAAAGCATGTCTACCTCTGACATCCCAAGATAGGCTGAAAAGCTTGATTCCAGGATGATGCAAAACGGTACTCTAAAGGTACTCTACATGGATTGCAGAGTACCATCCAAAACATAATCCAGTGTGTTTATCAGAATATATGATAAGTTTAACTCAAAAGACCATGGTCCAATTATATCAAAAGGAGTCAATTTAATCTACTTCAAATAAAGACCCTTAGTTGGTGGTGCGCGGGGGGGAGGTTAGGAGGGAGAGGACAATATATACCATTTAGACATATAGAGACAACATGAGGGGCGGTCCTAAGATGGCGGAAGAATAGGACAGGGAGACCACTTTCTCCCTCACAAATTCATCAAAAGAACATTTCAACGCTGAGTAAATTTCACAAAACAACTTCTGAATGCTGGCAGAGGACATCAGGAATCCAGAAAAGCAGATCATTGTCTTCAAAAACAGAGAAAAGAAATCCAGCTCCACCTACCAAAACTCCAACACAAGCCTCCCTAACCAAGAAACCTTGACAAGCCACTGATACAACCCCATCCACAGCGAGGAAACTCCATAATAAAGAAAACTTCACAAATTCCCAGATTACAGAAAGGTCACCCCAAATGCAGCAATATAACCAAGATGAAGAGACAGAGGAATACCCAGCAGGTAAAGGAACAGGAGAAATGCCCACCAAACCAAACAAAAGAGGAAGAGATAGAGAATTGACCTGAGAAAGAATTCCAAATAATGATAGGGAAAATGATCCAAAATCTTGAAATCAAAATCAAATCACAGGTAAATACCGTGGAAATAAGGATTGAGAAGATGCAAGAAAGGTTTAACAAGGACCTAGAAGAAATAAAAAAGAGTTAATATATAATGAATAATGCAATGAATGAGATCAGAAACACTCTGGAGGCAACAAATAGTAGAATAAGAAAGCAGAAGATAGGATTAGTGAAATAGAAGATAGAATGGTAGCAATAAACGAATCAGAGAGGAAAAAATAAAAACGAATTAAAAGAAATGAGGACAATCTCAGAGACCTCCAGGACAATATGAAACGCCCCAACATTCGAATTATAGGAGTCCCAGAAGAAGAAGACACGAAGACCATGAGAAAATCCTTGAGGAGATAATAGTTGAAAACTTCCCTAAAATGGGGAAGGAAATAATCACCCAAGCCCAAGAAACCCAGAGAGTTCCAAATAGGATAAACCCAAGGCAAAACACCCCAAGACACATATTAATCAAATTAACAAAGATCAAACACAAAGAACAAATATTAAAAGCAGCAAGGGAAAAACAACAAATAACACACAAGGGGATTCCCATAAGGATAAATGCAGATCTTTCGATAGAAACTCTTTGGGCCAGGAGGGAATGGCAAGACATACTTAAAGTGATGAAAGAAAATAACCTCCAGCCAAGATTACTGTACCCAGCAAGGATCTCATTCAAATATGAAGGAGAATTCAAAAGCTTTACAGACAAGCAAAAGCCGAGAGAATTCAGCACCACCAAACCAGCTCTCCAACAAATGCTAAAGGATATTCTCTAGACAGGAAACAAAAAGGGTGTATAAACCCGAACCCAAAACAATAAAGTAAATGGCAACGGGATCATACTTCTCAATAATTACCTTAAACGTAAATGGGTTGAATGCCCCAACCAAAAGACAAAGACTGGCTGAATGGATACAAAAACAAGACCCTTGTATATGCTGTCTACAAGAAACCCACCTCAAAACAAGGGACATAAACAGACTGAAAGTGAAAGGCTGGAAAAAGATATATCATGCAAATAGAGACCAAAAGAAAGCAGGAGTGGCAATACTCATAGCTGATAAAATAGACTTTAAAGCAAAGGCTGTGAAAAGAGACAAAGAAGGCCACTACATAATGATCAAAGGATCAATCCAAGAAGAAGATATAACAATTATAAATATATATGCACCCAACATAGGAGCACCGCAATATGTAAGACAAATGCTAACAAGTATGAAAGGGGAAATTGACAATAACACAATAATAGTGGGAGACTTTAATACCCCACTCACACCTATGGACAGATCAACTAACCAGAAAATTAACAAAGAAACGCAAACTTTAAATGATACAATAGACCAGTTAGACCTAATTGATATCTATAGGACATTTCACCCCAAAACAATGAATTTCACCTTTTTCTCAAGTGCTCACGGAACCTTCTCCAGGATAGATCACATCCTGGGACATAAATCTAACCTTGATAAATTCAAAAAAATCGAAATCATTCCAAGCATCTTTTCTGACCATAATGCATTAAGATTAGATCTCAATTACAGGAGAAAAACTATTAAAAATTCCAACATTTGGAGGCTGAACAATACGCTTCTGAATAACCAACAAATCACAGAAGAAATCAAAAAAGAAATCAAAATGTGCATAGAAATGAATGAAAATGAAAACACAACAACCCAAAACCTGTGGGACACTATAAAAGCAGTGCTAAGAGGAAAGTTCATAGCAATACAGGCATACCTCAGGAAACAAGAAAAAAGTCAAATAAATAACCTAACTCTACACCTAAAGCAACTAGAAAAGGAAGAAATGGAGAACCCCAGAGTTAGTAGAAGGAAAGAAATCTTAAAAATTAGGGCAGAAATAAATGCAAAAGAAACAAAAGAGACCATAGCAAAAATCAACAAAGCCAAAAGCTGGTTTTTTGAAAAGATAAATAAAATTGACAAACCATTAGCCAGACTCATCAAGAAACAAAGGGAGAAAAATCAAATCAATAAAATCAGAAATGAAAATGGAGAGATCACAACAGACAACACAGAAATACAAAGAATCATAAGAGACTACTATCAGCAATTATATGCCAATAAATTGGACAACGTGGAAGAAATGGACAAATTCTTAGAAAAATACAACTTTCCAAAACTGAACCAGGAAGAAATAGAAAATCTTAACAGACCCATCACAAGCACGGAAATTGAAACTGTAATCAGAAATCTTCCAGCAAACAAAAGCCCAGGTCCAGACGGCTTCACAGCTGAATTCTACCAAAAATTTCGAGAAGAGCTAACACCTATCCTACTCAAACTCTTCCAGAAAATTGCAGAGGAAGGTAAACTTCCAAACTCATTCTATGAGGCCACCATCACCCTAATACCAAAACCTGACAAAGATGCCACAAAAAAAGAAAACTACAGGCCAATATCACTGATGAACATAGATGCAAAAATCCTCAACAAAATTCTAGCAATCAGAATCCAACAACACATTAAAAAGATCATACACCATGACCAAGTAGGCTTTATCCCAGGAATGCAAGGATTCTTCAATATTCGCAAATCAATCAATGTAATTCACCACATTAACAAATTGAAAAATAAATGCCATATGATTATCTCAATAGATGCAGAGAAGGCCTTTGATAAAATTCAACATCCATTTATGATAAAAACTCTCCAGAAAGCAGGAATAGAAGGAACATACCTCAACATAATAAAAGCTATATATGACAAACCCACAGCAAACATTATCCTCAATGGTGAAAAATTGAAAGCATTTCCCCTAAAGTCAGGAACAAGACAAGGATGTCCACTTTCACCGCTACTATTCAACATAGTTCTGGAAGTTTTGGCCACAGCAATCAGAGCAGAAAAAGAAATAAAAGGAATCCAAATTGGAAAAGAAGAAGTAAAACTCTCACTGTTTGCAGATGACATGATCCTCTACATAGAAAACCCTAAAGACTCCACCAGAAAATTACTAGAGCTAATCAATGAATATAGTAAAGTTGCAGGATATAAAATCAACACACAGAAATCCCTTGCATTCCTATACACTAATAATGAGAAAGTAGAAAACGAAATTAAGGAAACAATTCCATTCACCATTGCAACGAAAAGAATAAAATACTTAGGAATATATCTACCTAAAGAAACTAAAGACTTATATATAGAAAACTATAAAACACTGATGAAAGAAATCAAAGAGGACACTAATAGATGGAGAAATATACCATGTTCATGGATTGGAAGAATCAATATAGTGAAAATGAATATATTACCCAAAGCAATCTACAGATTCAATGCAATCCCTATCAAGCTACCAGCGGTATTTTTCACAGAACTAGAACAAATAATTTCAAGATTTGTATGGAAATACAAAAAACCTCGAATAGCCAAAGCAATTTTGAGAAAGAAGAATGGAACTGGAGGAATCAACTTACCTGACTTCAGGCTCTACTACAAAGCCACAGTCATCAAGACAGTGTGGTACTGGCACAAAGACAGAAATATAGATCAATGGAACAAAATAGAAAGCCCAGAGATAAATCCACACACATATGGACACCTTATCTTTGACAAAGGAGGCAAGAATATACAATGGAGTAAAGACAATCTCTTTAACAAGTGGTGCTGGGAAAACTGGTCAACCACTTGTAAAAGAATGAAACTAGATCACTTTCTAACACCACACACAAAAATAAACTCAAAATGGATTAAAGATCTAAATGTAAGACCAGAAACTATAAAACTCCTAGAGGAGAACATAGGCAAAACACTCTCCGACATAAATCACAGCAGGATCCTCAATGATCCGCCTCCCAGAATACTGGAAATAAAAGCAAATATAAACAAATGGGATCTAATTAAAATTAAAAGCTTCTGCACAACAAAGGAAACTATAAGCAAGGTGAAAAGACAACCCTCTGAATGGGAGAAAATAATAGCAAATGAAGCAACTGACAAACAACTAATCTCAAAAATATACAAGCAACTTATACAGCTCAATTCCAGAAAAATAAATGACCCAATCAAAAAATGGGCCAAAGAACTAAATAGACATTTCTCCAAAGAAGACATATGGATGGCTAACAAACACATGAAAAGATGCTCAACGTCACTCATTATCAAAGAAATGCAAATCAAAACCACAATGAGGTACCATTTCACACCAGTCAGAATGGCAGCGTTCCAAAAGTCTACAAGCAATAAATGCTGGAGAGGGTGTGGAGAAAAGGGAACCCTCTTACACTGTTGGTGGGAATGCAAACTAGTACAGCCACTATGGAGAACTGTGTGGAGATTCCTTTAAAAATTGCAAATAGAACTGCCTTATGACCCAGCAATCCCACTTCTGGGCATACACACGGAGGAAACCAGAACTGAAAGAGACACGTGTACCCCAATGTTCATTGCAGCACTGTTTATAATAGCCAGGACATGGAAACAACCTAGATGCCCATCAGCAGATGAAAGGATAGAAAGCAGTGGTACATATACACAATGGAGTATTACTCAGCCATTGAAAAGAATACATTTGAATCAGTTCTAATGAGACGGATGAAACTGGAGCCGATTATACAGAGTGAAGCAAGCCAGAAAGAAAAACACCAATACAGTATACTAACACATATATATGGAATTTAGAAAGATGGTAATGATAACCCTGTATGCGAGACAGCAAAAGAGACACAGATGTATAGAATGGACTTTTGGACTCTGTGGGAGAGGGAGAGGGTGGGATGATGTGGGAGAATGGCATTGAAACATGTATACCATCAGGTAAGAAACGAATCACCAGTCTATGTTCGATATAGGATGCTTGTGGCTGGTGCACGGGGAAGATCCAGAGAGATGATGGAGATGGGAGAGGGGCTCAGGATTGGGAACTCATGTACACCCGTGGCAGATTCATGTCAATGTATGGGAAAACCAATACAGTATTCTAAAATATAATAAAATTAAAATAAAAATTAAAAAAAATATATATATATAATGCTAAATAGCTGCAAAGAGTATTCAGGTTCTTCTCTTGATTGGACTGAAGTTTTTAAGACTCTTGAGGCTGGCTAGAAGCTCTAGAAGCTCTAAGTATTCTTTGAGACAAGGCAAGTCAAAAGTCATTTCTGTTTCCAAGTACAATGTTTTCATAGGTTGTGTTTGGAGAGGGACCATTTCTAACAGTAGGGGAAAAAATACAATTATGTGTTTTAAGAAAGTGAAAGTGGCCCTATTCCTTAGCTCCAAGTATGAAATAAACAGGAGAAGAGTTTATTTGGTATTAAGACAAAAAGCTTTACACAGATCTAAGAATGAGGTGGGGCTACAATAAGTCATTTAGCCTGGCAGTACTTCTGTGTGAATTCTACTTCCTTTAACATCTGAATATAACTACAGTAAAAGACAGGAGAATTTCTCTTGGCTATTTATTGAGACAATTTACAAATTGCCACATCAACAGATTCTGTAGGAGATTTTCTAGCTAATCATTTACTGATTATTCCTCTTCTGTGTTCTTATTTCTGATTTCTTTTCATTGCATTATAAAGATCAGTTCAACTCAGTTGTTCACTGGTGTCCGACTCTTTGCAACCCCATGACTGCAGCACTCCAGGATTCCCTGTCCATCACCAACTCCCAAAGCTTACTCAAACTCACATCCATTGAGTCAACAATGCCATCCAACCATCTCATCCTCTGCCGTCCCCTTCTCCTCCTGCCTCAATCTTTCCCAGCACCAGGGTCTTTTCCAATGAGTCAGTTCTTCACATCAGGTGGCCAAAAGTGCTGGAGTTTCAGCTTCAGCATCAGACCTTCCAATGTATATTCAGGACTGATCTACTTTAGGGTTGACCGGTAGATCTCCTTGTAATCCAAGGGTCTGTCAAGAGTCTTCTCCAACACCACAGTTCAAAAGCATCAATTCTTCGGTGCTCAGCCTTCTAGGCCAAAAGTGCTGGAGTTTCAGCTTCAGCATCAGACCTTCCAATGTATATTCAGGACTGATCTACTTTAGGGTTGACCGGTAGATCTCCTTGTAATCCAAGGGTCTGTCAAGAGTCTTCTCCAACACCACAGTTCAAAAGCATCAATTCTTCGGTGCTCAGCCTTCTTCACAGTCAAACTCTCACATCCGTACATGACCACTGGAAAAACCATAGCTCTTACTAGATGGGCCTTTGTTGCCAAAGTAATGTCTCTGCTTTTTAATATGCTGTCTAGTTTGGTCATAACTTTTCTTACAGGAGGCAAGCATCTTTCAATTTCATGGCTACAATCACTATCTGCAGTGATTTTGAATCCAAAAGAATAGTCAGCCACTGTTTCCACTGTTTCCCCATCTATTTCCCATGAAGTGATGGGACCAGATGCCATGATCTTAGTTTGCTGAATGTTGAGTTTCAAGCCAACTTTTTCACTAGCTTCTTTCACTTAGATCAAGATGCTCTTTAGTTCTTTGCTTTCTGCCATAAGGGTGCTGTCATCTGCATATCTGAAGTTATTGATATTTCTCCTGGCAATCTTGATTCCAGCTTGTGCTGCATCCATCCCAGCATTTCTCATGATGTACTCTGCATAAGTTAAATAAGCAGGTTGACGATATACAGCCTTGATGTACTCCTTTCCTGATATGGAGCCAGTCTGTTTTTCCATGTCCAGTTCTAACTGTTGCTTCTTGACCACATACTGATTTCTCAGGAGGAAGGTGAGGTGGACTCTGGTATTTTCGTCCCTTTAAATATTTTCCCAGTTTGTTGTAATCCACACAGTCAAAGGCTTTGGCATAGTCTATAAAGCAGAAAGAGATGTATTTCTGGAATTCTCTTGCTTTTCCATAATCCAATGGATGTTGGCAATTTTTATCTCTGGTTCCTCTGCCTTTTCTAAATCCAGTTGGAACATCCCAAAATTCATGGTTCATGTACTATTGAAGCCTGGCTTGAAGAATTTTGAGCATTACTTTGCTAGCATGTGAGATGAGTGCATTTGTGCCGTAGTTTGAAAATTCTTTAGCATTACCTTTCTTCGGGATTAGAAGCAAAACTGACCTTTTCCAGTCCTGTAGCCACTGCTGTGTTTTCCATATTTGCTGGAATACTGAGTGTAATACTTTCACAACATCATCTTTTAGGATTTGTAATAGATCAATTGGAATTCCATCACCTCCACCAGCTTTGTTCGTCATCATGTTTCCTAAGGCCCACTTGACTTTGCATTCCAGGATGTCTGGCTCTAAGTGAGTGATCACACCATTGTGGTTATCTGGGTCATGAAGATCATTTTTGTATAGTTCTTCTGTGTATTCTTGCCACCTCTTCTTGATATTTTCTGCTTCTGTTAGATCTATACAATTTCTGAAGCCAATAACGTTTCAAAGTTACATCATTAATTCAACAAATAGCTTGAAAATTTTCTATGAAAAAGGTCAGTGTAGAGAAAGCTTACTTTCTGCTGGAGGATGGAAGAAATCAAGGAACCACAGACACAATGTTGGTATCGCTACGACAGAGGTATGTTGTGGACACACAGACAAGGGGAGAGAAAAATCAGATGGTGAGAGGGTAAGGGAAAATTTCATGAGGTAATATTTGGGATTTTTAATAAAGACAATTTACCTAAAACTTGGCAATCTAGAGACTAAGAGGTACCTTTTCAAAAGTTAAATGTGGACCTTGTTGAACAAGCTCACCCAAGGATTATTTAACACTATAGGGGAATCTGCCAGTGTTTGCCTTCACTACTTTTATAGTTCACTAGAGCTCAGACTTTGAGAACCTACTTGTTAACATGAAGAGTTATAACCCGGAGGAAAGATACTTTGAAGATTACAGTTTGATTTCTCTGTAGGATGAATCTCTCAAATTCAGATTCATTTCCAACACCTTTCATGGTGGAATACCAGACATTCTTTCTTTAAATATTTGTTGACCTAGCTTTTCTAGCTTTTATTCTCATTCATTAATGAGCAGAATGAAATCTCTGACACATATTCATTACATATTTGAATAAGGATCATGCTTATAACTTTTGAATAGTATTTTTGTCAATACTTATAGACAAAATGAGTCTGTAAGGATCAGAAGGGATCTCTCTGGAGGCCAGGGTGGATTCCTTTTTTTTCTTTAGTTGAAATATAGTTGATTTACAATATCATTAGTTTCAGGTGTATAATGCATGCACACATACATACATACACAAACACACACATTTTCTTTTACAGATTATTTTTCTTTATAGGCTATTACAGGATATTGAGTATAGTTCCCTATGCTTCTTTTAAGTTTTTTTCCCCCAAGGAAAACACAAAAACAAAATAATCCTGAAACACAATAGTTCACTTTTCCACTCTCTCCATCTGGGCTTCCAGAAGCCATCCACCATACCTCATGGCCTCTGTGGTTAATTCTCAGTAACTCTCCTCTTTAGGCTTGTATCTCTCTCATAATTTAACCTTTTAGGATACTACCTATTAACTCTATGAAATGCAGGCATTTTACTTACTTTTCCTCCTCCCAACTTTATTATTCTGTGTGGATCACAATAAACTGTGGAAAATTCTGAAAGAGATGGGAATACGAGACCACCTAACCTGCCTCTTGAGAAATCTGTATGCAGGTCAGGAAGCAACAGTTAGAACTGGACATGGAACAACAGACTGGTTCCAAATAGGAAAAGGAATACGTCAAGGCTGTATATTGTCACCCTGCTTATTTAACTTATATGCAGAGTACATCATGAGGAACACTGGACTGGAAGAAACACAAGCTTGAATCAAGACTGCCGGGAGAAATATCAATAACCTCAGATATGCAGATGACACCACCCTTATGGCAGAAAGTGAAGAGGAACTAAAAAGCCTCTTGATGAAAGTGAAAGAGGAGAGTGAAAAAGTTGGCTTAAAGCTCAACATTCAGAAAACGAAGATCATGGCATCCGGTCCCATCACTTCATGGGAAATAGATGGGGAAACAGTGGAAACAGTGTCAGACTTTATTTTTTTGGGCTCCAAAATCACTGCAGATGGTGACTGCAGCCATGAAATTAAAAGACGCTTACTCCTTGGAAGAAAAGTTATGACCAACCTAGATAGCATATTCAAAAGCAGAGACATTACTTTGCCGACTAAGGTCCGTCTAGTCAAGGCTATGGTTTTTCCTGTGGTCATGTATGGATGTGAGAGTTGGACTGTGAAGAAGGCTGAGCACCGAAGAATTGATGCTTTTGAACTGTGGTGTTGGAGAAGACTCTTGAGAGTCCCTTGGACTGCAAGGAGATCCAACCAGTCCATTCTGAAGGAGATCAGCACTGGGATTTCTTTGAAAGGAATGATGCTAAAGCTGAAACTCCAGTGCAAAGGGGAAACTCCAGGGCAAAGGGGGAAGTTCATAGCAATACAAGCTTACCTCAAGAAATAAGAGAAATATCCAAAAAATAACCTAACTTTACACCTAAATCAACTAGAAAAAGAAGAAATGAAGAACCCCAGGGTTAGTAGAAGAAAAGAAATCATAAAAATTAGAGCAGAAATAAATGAAAAATAAACAAAAGAGACTACAACAAAAATAAACAAAACTAAAAGCTGGTTAAGAAGATAAATAAAATAGACAAACCATTAGCCAGACTCATCATGAAAAAAAGGGAGAAGAATCAAATCAACAAAATTAGAAATGAAAATGGAGAGATCACAACAGACAACACAGAAATACAAAAGATCATAAGAGACTACTATCAGCAATTATATGCCAATAAAATGAACAACGTGGAAGAAATGGACAAATTCTTAGAAAAGTATAACTTTTCAAAACTGAGCCAGGAAGAAATAGAAAATCTTAACAGACCCATCACAAGCATGGAGATCAAAACTGTAATCAAAAATCTTCCAACAAACAAAAGCCCAGGATCAGATGCCTTAACAGGTGAATTCTACCAAAAATTAGAGAAGAGCAAACACCTGTCCTACTCAGACTCTTCCAGAAAACTGCAGAGGAAGGTAAACTCCTATACTCATTCTATGAGGCCAGCATCACCCAAACACCAAAACTAGACAAAGATGCCATCAATAAAGAAAACTACAGGCCAATATCACTGATGAACACAGATGCAAAAATCCTCAACAAAATTCTAGCAAACCGAATCCGACAGCATATTAAAAAGATCATACATCATGACCAAGGGGTCTTTATCCCAGGGATGCAAGGATTCTTCAGTATTTGCAAATCAGTCAATGTGATACACCACACTAATAAGTTAAAAGATAAAAACCATATGATTATCTCAATAGATGCTGAGAAAGCCTTTGACAAAATCAACAAACCAATTTATGGTTAAAACTCTCCCAAAAGCAGGCATAGAAGGAACATAACATCAACATAATAAGAGGCCTATATGATAAAACTACAGTAAACATTATCATCAATGGCAAAAAATTGAAAGCATGTACCCTAAAGTCAGGAACAAGACAAGGATGCCTACTCTCACCACTACTCTTCAGCATAGTTTGGGAAGTTTTGGTCACAGCAATCAGAGAAGAAAAAGAAATAAAGGAATCCTGATTGGAAAAGAAGCAAAACTCTGACTGTTTGCAGTTGACGTGATTCTCTACATAGAAAAGCTCAAAGACACCACCAGAAAATTATTAGGGCTAATCAATGAATATAGTAAAGTTGCAGGATATAAAATTCACATGCAGAAATCCCTTGCATTTAATATACACTAACAATGAGAAAACAGAAAGAAAAACTAAGAAACTAATCCCATTCACCATTGTGACACAAAGAATAAAATACTTAGGAATAAATTTACCTCAAAAAACAAAAGACCTATATATAGAAAACTACAAAACACTGATGAAAGAAATCAAAGATGAAACAAATAGATAAATAAATATAGCATGTTCACAGATTGGAAGATGCAATATAGTGAAAATGTGTATACTACCCAAAGCAATCTATAGATTCAATGCAATCCCTATCAAGCTACCAACAGTATTTTTCACAGAACTAGAACAAATAATTCCACAGTTTGTACAGAAATAGAAAAAAACGCTTGAATAGCCAAAGCAATCTTGAGAGAGAAGAATGGAACTGCAGGAATAGTCCTGCCTGACTTCAGACTATACTACAAAGCTACAGTCATCAAGACAGTATAGTGCTGGCACCAAGACAGAAATATAGATCAATGGAACAAAATAGAAAGTCCACAGATAAATCTACCTACCTATGGACACCTTATGTTTGACAAAGGAGGCAGAAATATACAATGGAGAAAAGACAATCTCTTTAACAAGTGGTGCTGGGAAAACTGGTTAACCATCTGTAAAAGAATGAAACTAGAACACTTTCTAACACCATAAACAAAAATAAACTCAAAATGGATTAAAGATCTAAATGTAAGGCCCAAAACTATATAATTCCTAGAGGAAAACATTGGCAGAACACTCTCTGACATAAATCACAGCAGGATCCTCTATGACCCACCTCCCAGAGTAATGGAAATAAAACAAAAATAAACAACTGGGACCTAAAGTAAAAGCTTTTGCTTAATGAAGGAAACTATAAGCAAGGTGAAAAGATGGCCTTCAGAACGGGAGAAATTAATAGCAAACAAAGCAACTGATAAAGAATTAATCTAAAAAAATATACAAGATGTTCATGCAGCTAAATACCAGAAAAAAAAAAAAATGACCCAGTCAAAACATGGGCCAAAGAACTAAACAGAAATTTCTATGAAGAAGACATACAGATGGAGAACAGATACATGAAAAGATGCTCAACATCACTCATTATCAGAGAAATGCAAATTGAACCACAATGAGGTACCATCTGACACTAGTCAGAATGGCTGCTATCAAAAATTGTACAAACAATAAATGCTGGAAACGGTTTGGAGAAAAGGGAACCCTCCTTACGTTATTGGTGGGAATGCAAACTAGTACAGCCACTATGGAGAACAGCGTGGAGATTCCTTAAAAAACTGGAAATAGAACTGCCATATGACCCAGCAATCCCACTGCTGGGCATACACACCGAGGAAACCAGAACTGAAAGAGACACATGTACCCCAATGTTCATCGCAGCATTGTTTACAGTAGCTAGGACATGGAAGCAACCTAGATGTCCATCAGCAGACAAATGAACAAGAAAGTTGTGATATATATACAATATGCAGTATTGCTCAGATATTAAAAATAACGCATCTGAGGTGGATGAAACTGGAGCCTATTAGACAGAGTGAACTAAGTCAGACAGAAAAACACCAATACATTATATAAACACATATACATGGAATTTAGAAAGATGTTAACAACACTCCTATATGTGAGACAGCAAAAGAGACACAGATATAAAGAACAGACTTTTGGATCCTGTGGAGAAAGAGAGGGTGGGATAATTTGAGAGAACAGCACTGCAACATGTATATTACCAAATGTGAAACAGATGACCAGCCCAAGTTTGGTGCATGAAACGGGGCACTCAAAGCTGGTGCACTGCGACAACCCAGAGGGATGCAATGGGGAGGGAGGTGGGAGGGGGGTTCGGGATGCAGGACACATGTATACCTGTGGCTGATTCATGTCAACGTATGGCAAAAACCACCACAATATTGTCAAGTAATTAGCCTCCAAGGAAAATAAATTGATTTTGAAAAATAAATAAATTTAAGTAAAAATATCTAAAACTTTGTCACGTTTCATTAATCTCATGTGGGAAAATCTTACCTTTCCATTTTGTTAAAGACATTCATGAAGTCACCTTTATTTCAGCTTTGACTCTAAACCTAATATTGGCTGTCAACCTTGCCCTTACTTTCATTGTCAAGGTTTTTAACATTTGGTTAACTTGCTAGTGTGCTTGCTTTATATGCAGATCCTAAAGTGTGAAAAGAGATTATTACGAATATATAAACTGTTCATTGGACAGACAGGTAGTATACTAAAATGGCATTTATTTCTCTTCAGATTTAAAGCCATAACTCTTAAATCACAAAAGTCAAAGAGATTTTTTTTGTTGTTGTCCTTGTTATGCTTTTGATTTGGACTGTGATTTCCTAATATACTTTTTGTTGTTGTTTTTGCTGAGTTTGTGGTTTGAACTGTCTCTCTTTTCTTTGAAGACAACAGACATGGTTTCTTCACATCCCATCCCTCAGCTCATTGGCAAATATTTTCTACTTGAAGATATCTTCCTAGAATTCCTGGACTTCTTCAATTTTGACCAAAAACTTTCTAAACCTGCATGACTGTCATGTGTGACTTTTTGGAGAGACTCTTCATTAGCCTCACCATTTCTTGGAACCTTTACTAATCGTTTCTATAATTTCATTCTTAATTTTCAGGAACACACTCAGAAAGGGTGCATGAATGATTTCAGTATCCTGATGTTTTAAAATATTGTTTTCATTTACCGTTTGGCTTAGAACCAAATTCTAGGCTCAAAATAGTTTTTTTCTGAGAAAACACAAGAAACTGTTCAATTAACTTAATGATTCTAATGTTGCTGATAAAAAGTTTGATACCATTTTAAAACAAAAATTTTGTAAGAGGTTTTCTTTTCTCCCTGGTCTAGAAGCGTTTGAGACCACTTTATTGTTAGAATTCTGAAACTTGAAGCTGACACATCAGAAAGCATTTATTTGCTTCCCATTTTGTCACTTGGCTTGTGAAATATAAATTCAACCAATTGTCTCTCTACGATATGACTTTTACACTTTTTTATTAATCAAATATTCCCAATGCATCAAATTTATCTGTCATCTCTGGAGATCTTTTTAATGAGATGAAGGATTCCTACACTGTTCTATATTTGACTTATTACTACTAGATTTCTTTTTTCTATGTCCTACTAGATCTGTATTTTCAAACTTTCATTAATGAAAAATACTGAATTTACAAGAGATATTGCTTATTATCTAATTGTTCCTTCTTTATCCTGTTCTGTACTTGTCTTAAGGGTGGATTATCTTTTTAACTCTTAACAAGGATATTGATGAGAGAATTTTAAATATACTCTTCTGTCCTTCATATTATCTAGCTGGGTAGTGATTTCACATCATTATTAATATTTGTCTTTTTTTCATAACTGTTTTTTTCTCCTGTTCAACTGTTTGTTTGTCTTTTTAATTTGAAAATGGAGGCGTGAAAGTTTCACTTATGGTTAGAGTGCAAAAGAATATAAACAAATGTCACCGATATTTACCCTGAAAGAAATTAAAATTTATTTTCACACAAAGATTTGTTCACAAATGCTTACAACAGCACAGTTTTTAATATTCCCAAACCGAAAACAGCAAAGATGTCCATCAAAAGGAGAATGAACAAAAAATTATAAGTTCACACACTGATACTTTAGGACAATAATGAGCAATCTATTAATATACACAAGAACATGGATAAATCTCAAAACTATCATTATGCATGAAGCAGTCAGAGACAATAGAATACATCCTGCAGGACCATTTATCAGAAATATTAACAGAAGAAGGACACTACTTAAAATTAGGGTCACAAGGCTTTCTATATCACTATAGGAAGGGTTCCAAACTTTTAATCCAGAGATTGAGTTCCATGAATCCAAACACTGATATATCCTCAAATTGTATCTAGATCATGTATATGTACTTGTGGAAATCCTTTTCTGGGAAGAAATTCTGTGCTTTCATTACAGAAACTGATAGAAGAAAGATGTCAGAAAATTAGTGACCACAACAAAAGGATTATACTTGTTTCTGTGGAATGGAGCTTTTACCAGCTGTATTATGGTTTTAAATCAATTTTCCATCAGATTTTTCTGTATAATTTGTTAGACCAAAAATAATTACATTAAAATATTGTTCAGAGATAAGATACCACCTGTCACACATACAATCTAGATATCTTTACCACTAAACCTAGCCTTCTTGGACTCTAGTTTGAAAATTATCTGTTAAAAGTAGTGTTTGAAAACCTGGAAAATTTCCAGGCTTTAACATTAATAATATTTTCAAACTATAGAAACAGCTCTTCAGTCATCTTATATTTGGTAAAATGTTGCAGAAGTGCTTCTTAACTTAAGTCTTAATGGATCAAGTCTGGTGGCTTGTTAAACTTTCCCAGAATTCTAATACTAGATCCATAATTTCGTAAGGAAGGAGTCAAGCTTCAGGAATAAGGAAGGTAAGGAATATGTATTTGTTCTAAAAGCACTCAGGTCCTGACCTTGGAAAGAGTAACTGGAAGCTCTGGAAAAAAATCTCCCAGTCCAGAAATGGCAAGTGAGTTTTATCTTCCATGCGAATATCAATTAATGTCAATATTCAATTATTTTCAAATAACATAGAAAAGTCCAATAGAAAATTGATTTATACTCATAACACAGCTGGTAAGAGCAGACTTTATTTTTGAGCTCTAAAATCACTGCAGATGGTGACTTCAGCCATGAAATTAAAAGATGCTTACTCCTTGGAAAGAAGGTTATGACCAACCTAGACAGCATATTAAAAAGCAGAGACATTATTTTGCCAACAAAGGTCCACTAGTCAAGGCTATGGTTTTTCCAGTAGTCATGTATGGATCCGAGAGTTGGACTATAAAGAAAGCCAAGTGCCGAAAAATTCATGCTTTTGAACTGTGGTGTTGGAGAAGACTCTTGAGAGTCCCTTGGACTGCAGGGAGATCCAACCAGTCCATCCTAAAGGAGATCAGTCCTGGGTGCTCATTGGAAGGACTGGTGCTGAAGCTGAAACTCCAATACTTTGGCCACATGATGTGAAGAGCTGACTCATTTGAAAAGACCCCAATGCTGGGAAAGAATGAGGGCAGGAGGAGAAGGGGACGACAGAGGATGAGATGGTTGGATGGCACCATCGACTCAATGGACATGCGTTTGGGTACACTCTGGGAGTTGGTGATGGACAGGGAAGCCTGGCGTGCTGCAGTCCATTGGGTCACAAAGAGTTGGAAACAACTGAGTGACTGCACTGAACTGAAGAGCTCCCGTTTCCAGAAAAAGAAATATAATCCATTATTAGTCATTAATTTTCTGACATCTTTTTTCAATCACANCTCTGGGAGTTGGTGATGGACAGGGAAGCCTGGCGTGCTGCAGTCCATTGGGTCACAAAGAGTTGGAAACAACTGAGTGACTGCACTGAACTGAAGAGCTCCCGTTTCCAGAAAAAGAAATATAATCCATTATTAGTCATTAATTTTCTGACATCTTTTTTCAATCACATGGCATCTCTGGAGTGATGTGTTGGGAAGATTCTAAGATTCTGAAACTGGGATTAACTAGTGATGTCTGCCAAGGGCACAGGAGAAGTGGGAGGTAGCATATGTGCTAGATGAGTACTAACCTTGCCTAGTCAGGGTCATGAGGACTTAAAAGAGGCTGCAAAGCACAGTGATACATAGGAGAAAAAAGATGATAAGAATAGGTACTGTAGCCAGGAGGAAAATAAGGATATATCTCTAAAATATATCTCTAAAATAATTATATAAACATCAGGACAAGCAAATAAAATTCAAAATAAAAAATGACCACCAAAAATAAAAGAACTTAAAAATCCAAAATGAACTAACTAACCCAGGGAAAAACAAACTCTAAATTAAATCCATTCTGCAATACATTTAAGCACAGTTTTGCCATTCCAGTGTCTGTTGAGGACCTACTGTGTTCCAGGAAGAACTGAGAAATAGAAGATATATTCAAGAAAAAAAAATGTCATTTTTTTTCTTTTTTTTTGGTGACACCACAGCACATGTAGCATCTTAGTTTCTCTCTTAGTTCCTTAGTTCCTTTCAGTGCATCCTGCATCGAAAGCACGGAATCATAACCACTGGATGAACAGGGAAGTCCCCAAGAAAGTCTGGCCTGAACATCTTGCTTTCCACTGATGGAGACTGACTGACAAACCCAGTCAGCTTAATATAATAATATAAACATATATACAAATGTTAATTTATATTAGAAATATAATTATAATGTAATATATAAAATATATAATAATATAATAATGCTAATCAATATACATAATATATATAATAACCTCTCTTCACAGTAAGAGTTGCAATCAGGTTTGAAAAAAAAAAAATGCAGTGAAGTCAAGAGAGAAGAAATGACATTGGCTCAAGAGAGTCTCAGAAGCTTTCAATGAATTGGATCTTAAAAGATGAAGAAGTTTTCATGAATGTGCAGAGGTGCAGTGGGTAGGAAATGGCAAAACAACCAGCAGGAGCAAATTAGTGGTGACTTAAGAAAACATGGCATATTTTTTGGAAAAATGGAGAGGGTCACCATAGCCTGTGGAGAGGCTGAGGTTGGGGAGAGGGGAGGGAAATTGGCAAAGAGACAAAGTAAAAAAGCAGGATGGAATAGGAGCAGGATGGATTGGGAAAGTCTGGACAGTTTTTGAGGGTAGTACAGTTTTCAAATTCCATGTGATCCTCACAATAAATATCATGGAAAAACTCGACAAAACTTTTTGGCCAACCCACTATATAGGATGGGAATGTACCACCTCTGCCATCCAGACTAAATCTGAGGAAGTTGCTAGTGTGAACATCAGAAAGTGTCATGAAAAAGAAATGGCAGAGTAGGGCAGTAAGGGGACAGGTTTAGCAGCAAAGCAACAAGGAAACAATGCACAAGTTGAAGAGAAAACCTTTCTGAGATCACTTGTTGATAAGAATTTGCAGAGGATAGACATTTAAAGGATGTTAGATTTGCATCATGAAAATGACATACATCAAATTGCAGGAAAAGTTCAAATAGCCATTTTGTCATCTCTGGTGGTGGTGGTAACGGGTTGAGGAGGAGGATATTTTAACCCAGCTAATAAGACCTACATCTGTACAAGACTGGAACACAGCAACAACTCAAATTCTATAGTTTCAAAGGCCATGGGTAAGATTCAACTCAAGTAAACAGACTGCAAAATGTCATACTCAAGGGGAGAAACACAAATCTTCTTTTCAGTAACTGTCAAAAGGAGCCTATTCCTAAAATGGTAGATGTTGAGTTAGAAAAAAATAAGAGCAAAAAGGGATGCTGCCACGTTCAGAAGCATTAAAGTCATCAAAGAAGGTATCCTTCAGGTCAGGGTAAAAAGTTTGGTGAATACAGTCGGGCTCATTACAGGCATTTTAAGAGTCCAACCCAAAGAAAGTTTCTTATCCTACCAGTGTGGTTTTAAGAAAATTACTTGACTTCTCTGCTCCTCAGTTTCCTCATCTGTAAATGAGATAGTCTCTTAAGAGCCAGTATTGGAGGCAGAAATTAAAGAGATTTCTCGAATATATAGAAGGAACAATTAGGTAATATCCCAAATAAGGCTTTCTGAATGGTATTCTGAAATCTTATGGTAATAAAGTGCTAAAAGTCAACAAGTAGACTTATACAGAATTTTTACAATTTCTTTAGCTCAATCTCTTTGAATCTTCATGTTCTATGTTTCAATTGATCCTTACAGGTAATTGTCAAACATGTTCAGAAAATGTTGCTATGTCAACATTAATTATCAGCTTATTTGAAATTAAATACAGCACTATTTGCTGAAATCTAGGCTTATTTGACCCAAACTCCCATTTTGCATGCAAGGAAATTGAAATCCAAGAGAGGACAAGTATCATGCAGATAATAAGTAGCGAACCCGGCACAGCCCCTAGTTCACAATAGATGCTCACCATACATTGGCTGAATAAAGAAATAAACCAGGCCTTCTGTGAGAAGAGACACCCTGGATTCCCCAGCAAGAGTCTTCTTTTTTCACAAAGCAGTTCTGCTGATGCTTTCATGTTTGACACTCAGATATTTATTATCTGAGCTGAAATTTCAATGCATGATGAATTTCAGGGTAAATTCAGTGAAGGCTGTGGAAAACCATAAGAAAAGAGCCATCCTAAGACTTGATAAGTCAGCCACTGTTCTGCTGATATGCTAGGAGGCCCAGAAAATACAAAAAACATCATTTCCATATCCAAAGGAAATGGATGAATACAAAAGTGAACCATGACAAATACTAACACTTGCATAAAACCAGCCTAAGAAAGAATTTATTGATGAGAAAGATTCCAGAGGAGGAAATATACAGAACCTACACATATCCCCACATATCCTGACAGCACTGGAAAGGTTCTTACCCTCACTACCCAACTTATCGCACTTGTGGTGACAGAAACAGGGACTAACACTACCCTCAAAAGCAGCTTTCAATTTCCCTTTGATAACATTTTTGGAGGTGTTTATAGATTTTTCCAGGGGCTTCCCAGGTGGCACAGTGGTAAAGAACCAACTTGACAATGCAGGAGACACAGGTTTAATCCCTGGGTTGGAAAGATCCCCTAGAGAAAAAAATGGCAACCCACTCAGTATTCTTGCCTGGAGAATCCCATGGACAAAGGAGCCTAGTGGACTACAGGCCATGTGGTTGCAAAGAGTTGGACATAACTTAGCAACTAAACAGCAACAGAGAATTTTCTACCTTACAGCAGGTTGGTGATAGACTAATTTGTACTTCACAGGAAAAGCACTGTTAG
The DNA here is from genome assembly GCA_006410675.1 of Oreotragus oreotragus. Classification (NCBI taxonomy): domain Eukaryota; kingdom Metazoa; phylum Chordata; class Mammalia; order Artiodactyla; family Bovidae; genus Oreotragus; species Oreotragus oreotragus. The sequence goes on from SJYX01011525.1 coordinate 90,114, forward strand.
TGAGCACATATTTGCAACATTTCTGATCTTAAATTTTTACTATGGAAACTGAGACTTTCAAAAGCACACTAAAATAAAGACATATACCCAAGTCTCGTGAAAACTGTTATGACAGCATCACAAATTGGAGAGGGGCATAAAGGAATTCAGCTCCTTACCATTCCTCAGATAATTAACCCTGCTGATACCCGTAAAAATGCTAAATAGTTTCAGGCTGGCTTTCACTCTGGACAGATAAAATGTAACATCTACATTAAATGACAATTTTTTCTCAATATAATTTCTTGCATATTAATTAAATTATTATTATTACTTTTGGCAATAGGGTCAACTTTTGTGACAGTTTCCAAATTCTTGTAATGAAACTGATACAGTTTTTAAAAAATGACAGTATTTTGCTTTCAGTTACAGTTAAGTGGATGCATAGATATACATAAATGACTCAGAGGCCACATAAATGGGATATAATGTTACTCTCTTTGCGCTGGATTGCCATCCCTCATATAATCTCTACAACCAAAAATGGCAGTTTACTATTTACCCAGGGATTTTAAGGAACCAGCAAGCACTTCACAAGCATAATTTCACTTGATCTTCACTCTGTATCAACTGGGCATGAGAAACACCCCCATCCTACAAATGAAGAATCCAAGGCTGGCAGAAGTTCAGTGAATACAACAAAGTGGAGGAGCCTACATTTGGTCCCAGGCAGTTTTCTTCTGGTGCTTTTAATTAAATGGTATCCCCTCTGCCAAGTCTGGGGAGGCCTCACAAATCACTGTGAAAAGAAGAGAAGCGAAAAGCAAAGGAGAAAAGGAAAGAGATAAGCATCTGAATGCAGAGTTCCAAAGAATAACAAGGAGAGAAAAGAAAGCCTTCCTCAGAGATCAATGCAAAGAAATAGAGGAAAACAACAGAATGGGAAAGATTAGAGACCTCTTCAGGAAAATTAGAGAAACCAAGGGACCATATCATAAAAAGATGGGCACAATAAAGGACAGAAATGGTATGGACCTAACAGAAGCAGAAGATATTAAGAAGAGGTGGCAAGAATACACAGAAGAACTGTACAAAAAGAGCTTCGTGGCCCAGATCATGATGGTGTGATCACTCACACTCACCTAGAGCCAGACATCCTGGAATGTGAAGTCAAGTGGGCCTTAGAAACATCACGAACAAAGCTAGTGGACGTGATGGAATTCCAGTTGAGCTCTTTCAAATCCTGAAAGACGATCCTGTGAAAGTGCTGCACTCAATATGCCAGCAAATTTGGAAAGCTCAGCAGTGGCCACAGGACAGGAAAAGGCCAGTTTTCATTCCAATCCCAAAGAAAGGCAATGCCAAAGAATGCTCAAACTACTGCACAATTGCACTCATCTCACACACTAGTAAAGTAATGCTCAAAATTCTCCAAGCCAGGCTTCAGCAGTATGTGAACCATGAACTTAAGTATAATAGTAGTTATACTTAATCTGCTTTAAAGATGCCCTTTGAATCAAAGAAGGAAGAACAATCTATCTCCCTTTACAAAAAAATTAAATGTTGAATAAAGGAAAGAAAAGTGCGTGTTTGAAATACCACCCTCACATTTTCCTCAGTCTGTTAGCACAATTTCAAAGGCACTATGAGGAGCACGAACAGGAGCGCTTAAAGCACAGGCACTGGAGGATTTTACAAAATCCAGACGCAAGGTATATGTACTTCATCCTGATAGCAAGGTCTGTTCATGATCAACGAAAACTGTGCACCACACTTACTGTATCAGTGAGAAATTCAGAGAATCAGTAAAAGCAAGCTTGCAGCTACAAGTAATTTTTCATCAGCTCTGGGCCTCCATCTTGCACAAATGATGAGGCCTATGGTGCCACAAGTATGAAGCCAGGCCAACATCTCAGCTACCTTGCTCTGCCAGTTGCCAGAAGCCTTTGGTTATAAGTAATTTTTTCCTTTGAGGCATATTAAATTGACAGCAAATGAGTTGTCAGTTGAATTGTCTGAGATATTCTCCAGTTTCTCTTGGACATGCCCCGTGCTCCTAGGCTGATACAGACCCACTGTACTACACAATAGGTGAGCACAGACTTAAATTCTAGTAAGTCTAGGAAAGGGTCTGGACCCTGACACCTTCTTGCTATGCAACCTTAAAAAAATATTTTTACTTGTTTCTTCTCTGGCTTCCCAGAACATAAATCTCTATTCCAGATGGTTGTTATCGGTTGTATTTGTGACTTTTCAAACCTTACAGTACAATGCCTGATGCACTCATGATAAGCATGCCATGAGTGGTGGTTTTGGAGGGCTCTCTTTCTCCTCTCTCCATGTGTCCCTCTCTCCCCACTGCCCTCCATTTATATAGATCATCCATATATATAGATCATCATATATATATGATCTATCTACATATATATCCCTATACATATATAGAACAAGTATACAACACTCAACAAATTGTATGTGTTATATATAAATACATATATAATACATACACATGTAAGTATGTGTATGTACATATATAGAATACACACACATACAAAGAATGATTATCATTGTAACTAGAAAAGAAGATGAGATCACCTGACTCAACTCAGAAGATTCTAACACTAGCCTAGATATGCATCTAAAAGATATATAAACACAATTATCCTCAAAAACTTAAGATATAATGCAACATTTTGCCAAAAGTTTCCTGTGGACATAGAATATGGAAATAAACAGTTTATCACATGTACCACGTCTTTACATGTCTTTTATAACATAAGGAACAATCTCAATTTCTTTTTTCTCTCAAAGATATCTGCACAAATTTCTCTTCATACTTAGACTGCCTCCCCTCTGATCACCTCTGTTACTGAGACAAGGTAGCCCTCCATTTCTTCCATTATAATTTTATCCATCCCACCACATCCCACAAGCTGGTAACAAAAGACCAGATCGTTGCTTAAAAGGAGGGAGGAAGGCAAGAGAAAAAGAAAAGAGCAGACGAGGAGGAGAGAAGGCTGTAAAAATGATTAACTATCTTTAAACGTATTTGCCTTCAAAAAAGCTAAAATAAGTCCATACCTTAGCAGTCCTTATCTTCTCAAATCTTGAATGCAACGTTCAGGGCAACATTGGGGTTGAAAGAATCTGCTCAGGCCACCACCAGAGGGACGGTTTTTGTAACCTCCACGCAGGCTCCAGGACAGCCTTTTCCAAGTCTTTGAGGATGGAGGTTTCTTCCAGGTCTACAAGATCACAAGTGAAAGAAAATATTCAAAACAATACCAACAACAAAAATACAACAATGACATTAGAGTCCAGATCATTTGGTGTAAAGAAATTAAACAAAAGACACACTGTATTCTAACTGATGTAACTATGAAGACATAGTTACTTGAATGGATTCAGTCCTGATCATAAAGAATCATACCAAATCAGAAAAAATCATAGTATATCAAGGTTAGACATTTTCTGAAGACACGACTAGCCAAAATTGCTCACTCAAAATATAGGGAAACTAAAGATCAGAGAGGAAATGTGATTTTCTCATGGTGACTCATTATCTGTGGCATATTTTAACCAGTGAAGCAAGCAAATCTTAGTAAACACAAGCAAAGTAATTAATACTATGGTCAATGCTAAAATGAGACAAAGGGACAATACATCACTTCTTTATCTTAAAATACTTGGCTTCTAAGACACCAAACTTGCTTGTTATCAAGAGGGCCACAGTCTGTTCATTATATCTGTTAGATCTATTCAATCTCCTGATCCCTAACATAAGAGCATCCTAGAACTCAGCCCTGAACCTTCTTTCCAAGTACACTTGTCCACTAGGGGGCGTTTTCAAGTTTCACAGCTTAAAATACTAGTATGTACTGACAACTCTGAAATGTGTCTCCAGACCCAGATATTTCGGGTAACTCCAGATTCCCCTATTAATGGACTGTTCAAATTTGTAGTTGTAATTCTAACATATATGTCAGATAGTGCATGCCCAAACACCAAAATCCCTCCAAAGACAAGGAAGGCCCACAGTCTTTCCAGTTTATGCCTTCTCAGTCAATGTCGATATAATTCAACCCATTAGTCAGTCCCAAAGTTTCCAGTCAACCTTGACTCTTCTCTTTCATCCATGTCCTCTAAAACATCAGCAAATTCTGGTGGCTCTATCTTCAGGATAAACCCAGCAGCTGGTCACTCGTTACCTCCTTTATATTACCACATTGGTCCAAAGCATCACTACAGACCTATAGGGCTGTACAGCAGGTGTGCTCAAACCACAGCTGTCACTCTCAAATGACCCCTTGAGCAAGACAGTGACACTACATTGCTCAAAAATCACACTGACATTCACAAAGTCATCACTGTTACCACTGCCTTTCTCCCACTTACTCATCTCCAGCCATGCCGGTCTCCAACCTCTTCTCCACACATGCCTCTGACTACTGGAGATTCGAGCTCTCACAGTTCCCTTTACCTGGAGTCTTCTTTCTCTCGTCAGCACTTCATATTTTTGTCACAATGTTATCTTTTCAGCAAGGTCTCTTGTTATCATATTATTTAAAACTTTAAACCCTGACCATATCTCTTCATCCCCCCTTCTCAGTTTAAAACTTGCTGAAAACTTTGTGATATTCTATATGGTTTCCTTGTTTATTACCTGCCTTCTCTAATAAAACATAAACTCCACATTTACAAGAGATTTAATCTCCAGTATCCTTCTATCTCTTCCAGCACTTTTCCCACAACCTAGCACAAAGAAAGACATCAGTGTGTATTTGAATGAATGAACATAAAAGCTAAGTAAACATTCTCAAGGTCACTCAAGTGACAAGTGCCTGAGCCAGATTTGAACCAAAAGCATTCTGTCCCAGTGAACTTGATTCTATGTAACTGTGACTACGTGAAAGCCTTCCAGTGCAGGTGTTAGAAATAGATTCAGTTGAATCTGGCGTGTATTATTACAGGAATTTGTGGATTAAACAAATGAAATGCACAAAATGATTTCTAGAAACACAGAAAGAGTACATGTTGCATGCACTGGAATGGAGCTGCCTACATACTAATTCCAATTTCACTGTTAACTTTCTCCATATCTTCCTCAGTTTGCCCCGCCCTTCCCTCTATGACTTTATTTCTTGTCCCTCCCTGAAGGTAGATGAAGACAAGGGATCCAAGATTAGACAAATAAAAGGAAAGAGATGTTTTGGGGGAAAGGTGTGGCACAGGAAGCAAAGGACTTTGCATCTGGGTCTAATTCGTCATCAGTTCAGCTTGTGCTTTAAGGGTGTAGAGTCTCTTCATTGCTGGGTGAAAATACATGGCCTCCAGAGATCTTCCAGCTTTAAAAAATGATTATTTTCCGTTTTGATTATTAAAAGGCTCCCTTATTCTTAGTAGTCTAAGATTGGTTAGGAAATAGAGGGTGACGTTTAAGAATGAGGCTTTGGGATAACTAGAGAACTCAACTTCTGGTTCCACAAGAATAAAACCCTAAGAAACTCAATCTCCTGAAGGATCATATTTTTATCCAAAAGTGAGATGACAGAAATACCTATCCCTTTAGAATGCTTATAAAAATGAAACAGGGTAACATAAATCATTCATTACTGAACATGACATAAGTACTCAATAAAAGTTTGTTGCGCCTAATGTTTTATTTTTATGGTTGCAGGCTTACATTCTGCATGACATTCCATGATTTTATCTACCTGCATCTCACTGCCTCTCCGGAGCGCGAGTCGTTCCTGTCCTTTATCACATGAGATGGCTTCTGCCACCCTTGATGTGACTTTGAGCAACTTTCTCTGGATGGTCCTCAGGCTCAGATGAATATCATTACCCCAGCTGCCCCTACAGTCTGGGGCAGATGACAGAACTTTGTAACATGAGAAACTCGCTTTCTGGATCACTTCCTGTCCTCTTGCTGATGCCTGGCAATTCGAGGATGATCTTGGCCCTACTATTATAGCAGGCTGATAATTGTCAAGTCACAGTCTACAATTATCCGTGCATTCCCAGGCCAAGAAACACAAATTTGAAAGCAAACAATGCTATAATTCAGCACAATGATATATGGAGTTATTAAAGAAATTGTGCTGACTGCTTTGAGAATTCAAGTCCCCAGTCTATCCAAACACATTTTCTTTTTTCCTAACTAATATTAAGAAACTGTTTTTGTTTGGGTAGTAACTACATAAAAATATGTCACGTACCTTTCAGATTTCATTACACCACAACGTAGTAAAAAGTTAAGGTGCTTCAGGGAAAAGCTACTTACACTTCGTTCTAAGTCACTGACGTATACTACTACTTGGTTGGAAATGCATTTACTAACAAATGTTTATTGAGTGCATAATATTTGCCAATAACAAGGACTGGAGATATGGTAAGAAATAGTAAAGACTTCATTGCTACCCTGGTCCAGTTTTCATTCCAGGCAGCTTTTGTCTTTTGCAATTTCCTAACTTCTGTGCCAGATGTGGGAAGACATGGCCATCTCCATGGTTCACCAACATAGTGACAGAACTGCACCAATATAAGGAGCCCAACTTCTGCTTGACAGGCAGAGAGAATTCCGGAACTCTTGGTTTAATCGGGAGAAAATCTCTTTTCCTTAGTACGCTCCCCAGTCCTTACCCAATACACCCATCTTCTGAGATGATACTGGTTTATTTACCACTGTCAGCAAAAGAAAAAAATATTCACCAAATCCACAAGTACATGATTCATTAATAAGGTGCTACATGAGTGGTGGGGTGTACGGGACACTGGTCTCAAACAACAACTTCAGAAATTAGCTTTCCTGAAATATTTGGAAATAGTGATGGAATTAATGCTATTACACAACAAAATAAACTGAGAAAGCATATGTACTACAAGTATTGTCAAAGGGATCACGTCAAGACAGAACAACATGCCTTTCAAATCACCAGTGTCTGCATGGTGAGAATGCTCATCACAAAGAGGAGGTGGCCTCTTTGTGTGTCGGGCAGCCCGGAACGCTTCAGGGGAAATGTCTTTTTTCAAGAGGTATCAACTAGGGGCTTGTTAGGTGGCAGAATGTGAACCATGACTCCTGTGAGTACAGCACAAATATGTGCACTGATCCACAAACACAGACATAATCCTAAGAGAGACAGGCAACTAGAAGAGGCAGGGCCAGGGAGAGAATGAGGGGGCCGTGAGGGTACTGCAACTCTAAAATGGATCTTGATTAGGATTTCCGAGTTGAAGGGTTTGGGGAAGGGATAAATTGTGAATTTAAATCTACCTACTCCAGCAGGGTTGGGTCCTGCCAGAAACTGGAGAAGCGGTGCTAGTATCTTTCCAAGGGAACCGTCATTATGCATACATCACATATCTCTCCAAGGCCATGTCTCAAGTATAAGGAAGTTCGGGTTTGGATTAAGTGATTCCCTTGAGAATCATTCAATGAGAAAAGGACGGGATTCAGATTCAGTGCACGTGTCTGTTGCACTCAGTCACTTAGTCATTTCTGACTCTGCAAGGACTGTAGCCAGCCAGGCTCCTCTGTCCAAGGGATTCTCTAGCAAGAACACTCGAGTAGGTAGCCATTTCCTTCTCCAGGGGATCTTCCTGAGCCAGAGATCAAACCTACGTCTCTTGTGTCTCCTGCATTAGGCGAATTCTTTACCTCTAGCACCACTCGGGAAGCCCCCCTGATGCTTAGTGGTGTCCCCAAGCATGCTGATGAAGAGAAAAAGTTAAAAAGTTAAATTTTAAAACTACCCTTTGTTCTGTTTCTCAAGGGCTAGTCATGACTCATGGAAAAGGAACCTGCCCTCTATCTGATAATCTATAATCTAGTTTCCTGGCCTTAGAAGGGACCTCCTGGGTGATTGTTTTTCTGTTAATCCTTTCTAGAAAATTGNAAAAAGTTAAATTTTAAAACTACCCTTTGTTCTGTTTCTCAAGGGCTAGTCATGACTCATGGAAAAGGAACCTGCCCTCTATCTGATAATCTATAATCTAGTTTCCTGGCCTTAGAAGGGACCTCCTGGGTGATTGTTTTTCTGTTAATCCTTTCTAGAAAATTGGCTAAACCGCCGCAAGGTATGAGGTGGTCGGTTAGCCGTTACAGCCTGATAGCTTTCAGACCTATCTCTGTAAAGGTCAAGTTATGCCCACCAATCAGTTTGCTGAGATCGTCTTCACCCCACCTATACCTGCTTATAGCTTTTGGTGTATAAAAACTGCTTTGTAACTAGCATCGGAGTTCGTTCTTTTCAAGGAAGATCGAACCCCGGCGCGCCGGTTTAATAAATCCTCTTGCTGATTGCATCGAATTCGAGTCTTGGTGGTCTGAGAAGCGACGTCTCCCGTGATTAGGCCGTTCGGGGCCTAACACATCCATTTATTCATTTTGAAAACATTTTAATGACTGCTTAGTGTACTAAGCACTGTGCTAAGAAATGGGAATTTTAGAATTCACAGCCTTAGAAAGCTTTGGAATTCTCCACTTGAAAAATCCATGGGACTGAGGTACTGGCTGCTATGATATTTTACATCCAGTCTGATGAACTGATTAACAGCTTGCAAAGAAGTGTTCCTCCTGAAAGATCTTTTACCAGGAAAAATCTCCATAGATATGATTGTTGAATAATGGATGTACTTGAAGGACTGGGTGCTAATTTGCATAAGTAAATGCTTTCCTTGGAGATCCTAAGTGAGGAGATTACATTCGCTCCCCTCCATCAGGGCTGCCTATGGCCATACTGAACTTACCTCAGGAGCCAAGAGCTCAAACAAAGGATGGCTAGAGATGGCCACTCATCAGAATGTCTGTTTCACCTCAGAAAATGCAGAGAGGAACCTTATTCCTTTCTCAACAACTCTACAGTGATCCAGGAAAGAGGATTTATGTAGAACTTTGCTATCCTTATCCTCACACTTAGCACAATTCTGAGATGAGGTAGCCCAACTCTTCCTATGAGATTCCTCATAGGATTGAATTGGTAAGTGCCCTTTTGGTGCGTAAGAATACACCAAGGTCTCCAGGACAGAGAATGAAGGAAATCTGAAATAAAGAAACAAATCCCTGATTTATCAGAATTTACATAATTCTGATAATAGGCTATATTTTACTTTTTTTTTTACCCGGACATATTTGACTTTCACCAAGCCTAAGATACAGCTAGTGTATATGTTATTATCCCTAACTTAAAGAAGGACAGACAGAGGAGGTGAGGTGACTTGCAGGAGCTATTCAGTATGAATTATTCTACTACAGCCTATAATTCCTGAAGTAAAAATGTACTGAGTGGCTTTAGGAGATAAAACAGAAGACATTTACTGTCCGCTTCTAGCAGAGCTTGCAGGGTCACAGGCAGTCAGTACTCTATACTCCTTGCCCAGAGTTAACATTTCCAGTTTTATATTGTAAAAACTAAGCCATGGTCTAGTAAGTCAACAATGACAGTGACAAACACAGGTAGTGCTATCACTAGATTTCAAGCACAGCTTTGTTTCCCAATAATATAACAATTTTCAAACAGAAGAGTTGAAAGAATTTTACAGTAAACGCCCACACCTACCCGTACAACATTAACACTGCAGTGCATTTGCTTTAACTTGTGTAACCTCCAACTATTCATCCCTCTATCTCATTTTAAACACATTTTAAACTACATTGCCGACATCAGAACACTTCTTCTGAAATACTTTAGTATGCATATCTTTAGCTACAATTCAGTATGTGTTCGCTGATTTTTCGAGGCAAATTTTACATACAATAAAATGCAAAGATCTTAATTGTGCATTTGCTTGAATTTTGACAAAATCATACACCTTTATAACCTAGATTCCTATCAAGATAACATGACCTGTCACCCTGAAATACTTCCCCTTGTCCTTCTCCATTAGCAGCCACTCCCAACTCCCAACCAGAAGTGACCATTATTCTGATTTTTTCCACTTTAGACTAGCATTGTCTTGTCTAGAATTTTCTATAAACAGAATTATATAGTATGTACTCTTATATAAGCCTTATTCTATGCAACATATTGTATCTGAGAGTCATCTGTGCTGTTGCATATATCATTGGTTTTTAATTGCTATATGGTATTTCACTGTATGAATTATATAAGTTTATTTTTTCTCCAACTGACTAACCACAGGGTGTTTCCAGTTTAGACAATTAAGTTTAAGGCTGTTAGAACTTCTAGCACAAGACTTTTATGAACTTCTGTTTTCATTCCCTAGAGGATAAGAGGCCATGCAACATTTCTAAAGTCATCATGCCATTTGACTTATTTTTATTTTTATTTTTTAATTTTTTAATTTTTTTACTTTACAATACTGTATTGGCTTTGCCATACAATGACATGAATCCACCACAGGTGTACATGAGTTCCCAACCCCGAACCCCCCTCCCACCTCCCTCCCCATATCATCACTCCAGGTCATCCCAGTGCACCAGCCCCAAGTATCCTGTATCCTGTATCGAACCTAGACTAGCAATTCGTTTCTTACATGATAGTATACATGTTTCAATGCCATTCTCCCAAATCATCCCACCCTCGCCCTCTACTACAGAGTCCAAAAGTCTGTTCTTTACATCTGTGTCTCTTTTGCTGTCTCGCATACAGGGTTATCATTAACATCTTTCTAAATTCCATATACCAAAAGTTCCTCTGCTGAGTCTGTTTCTGCTTTGTGTATAGATTCATTTGCATTGTTTTTTACAGTCCACATATAAGTGATACCATATACTATTTGTCTTTCTCCATCTTACTTTACCAAGTATAATGTTCTCTAGGTCCCTCTATGCTGCTGCAAATGGCAATATTTCATTTCTTGATGGCAGAGTAATGTTCCATTGTGTGTGCATATATATATTTATACACACCACACCTTAAATTAGCTGTTTGTTGATGAATATTTGGGTTGTTTCCATGTCCTGGCTATCGTAAATAGTGCTACTATGAACACTGAGGTATGTAAATCTTTTCAAATTAGTTTTCATTTTTTCTGGGTATGTACCCAAGAGTGGAATTGTAGGATTGCAGGATCATGTGGAAGCTCTATTTCTAGTTTTTTAAGGGATCTCCATACTGTTTTCCACAGTGGCTGCAGCAATTTACATTCACATCAACAGTGTAGGAGGGCTGCCTTCTTTTAACAACCTCTCCAACATTTATTGTTTGTAGACTTTTTGATGATGACCGTTCTCATGGGTGTGAAATACAACCTCATGGTTTTGATTTGCATTTCTTTAATGATTAGCAGTTTTGATTTGCATTTCTTTAATGATTAGCAGTTTTGATTTGCATTTCTTTAATGATTAGCAGTGTTAGACATCTTTCCATGTACCCATGGGCCATCTGTATGTCTTCTTTGGAGAAATATCTATTTAGGTTTTCTGCCCATTTATTGATTGGATTGTTTTTTTCAATATTGAGTTGTATGACTTGTTTGTTTTAGGTATTAATCCCTGTCACTTGAATCATTTGCAAATATTTCCTCTCATTCTGAAGGTTGTCTTTTCTGTTTTGGTGATGGTTTTTTTTGCTGTGCAAAAGCTTTTAAGTTTGATTAGGCCCCATTTGTTTATTTTTGCATTTATTTCTTTTGCTTTGGGCGATGAGCTAAGAAAACGTTGCTATGGTTTATGTTCAAGAATGATTTATCTATGTTCTTTTCTAGGACTTTTGTGGTACCATGTCTTGTATTTAGGTCTTTGAACCATTTTGAATTTATAGTTTTAATATAGTCTGAGGGAGGGCTCTACTTTCTTTGATTTAACTGCAGTTGTCCAGTTTTCCCAAAACCACTTGCTGAAGGGACTGTCTCTTCTCCATGCATATTTCTGCCTCCTTTGTCATAGATTGACTGTGAGTGTGTGGGTTTATTTCTGGGCTCTCTATTCTGTTCTATTAACCTATATGTCTGTTTTGGAAGGTCTTTGAACCATTTTGAATTTATAGTTTTAATATAGTCTGAGGGAGGGCTCTACTTTCTTTGATTTACGTGCAGTTGTCCAGTTTTCCCAAAACCACTTGCTGAAAGGACTGTCTCTTCTCCATGCATATTTCTGCCTCCTTTGTCATAGATTGACTGTGAGTGTGTGAGTTTATTTCTGGGCTCTCTATTCTGTTCTATTAACCTATATGTCTGTTTTGGGGCCAATACTATACTGTTTTAATTACTGTAGCTCTGTAGTATATAGCTCATGCAATCTTTAAAAGAATATTTAATGTAGATGGTATCATTCTCATTTTGCAGAAGAGGAAATTAAGTTTACAGAAGTAAAGTCACTTGTCCAGCTAAGTGATAGAGTTATGATCCAAATATGTATCCACTGTCATCATGCCACAGTGCCTCCCCTCAGATCTCCAATCCCACTCGGCTATTTTTGTTTCCTTGAGCAGCCCATGTCCTCTCTGACTTTTGCACAAAAACATACCCTCTTTCCTGAAACACTTTCTCTAACTTTACTTAGTTTATTCTTACTCATCATTTGAGAGTCAGCTCAAATGACACGTCCTCCAGAAGACTTTCCTATTTTTCCCCTTTTACAGGTTGGATTATGGCTCCTCTTATGTCCTGTCCATGTGCCTTCATTAACGATTTTACTTTCCACGTTACACTGTAATCATTGCCCTGTGTTCCTTGCCTCTGGTCCTGTTGCTTCCTTGAGGATGGACGCCTTATTTATTCCCTGCCCACCCCACCCCCACCCCCCTGCAACTCTCTAGAGCTGTGCTGTCTACTATGACAGCCACTGGCCACATTTATCTACTGATCGTTTGAAATGTGGCTAGCCAGAATTGAGATGTGCTGTAAAATACATTGAATTTTAAAGACTTAGATGAATAATAAGAATGTAAAAATTAGTAAATGTTAGCTGTCTCTTATACACATCTAGATGTGTATAAGAGACAGCCCCACCCCCACCCCCCTGCAACTCTCTAGAGCTGTGCTGTCTACTATGACAGCCACTGGCCACATTTATCTACTGATCGTTTGAAATGTGGCTAGTCAGAATTGAGATGTGCTGTAAAATACATTGAATTTTAAAGACTTAGATGAATAATAAGAATGTAAAATATCTCATTAACAGTTTTTAATATGAAATACATATCAAAATGATAAAAGGATAAGATTTGGGGGAATTCCTTGGTGGTCCAGTTGTTACGAATCCATCTTCTAGTGCAAGGGACGCAGGTTGGACCCCTGGTCAGGGAACCAAAATTCCATAAGCCACAGGGCAGATAAGTCCACGTGTCACACAACCACTGCATCCACATGCTCTGGAACCCATACACCACAACACGAGAGAAGACCGCTCAACGCAACACATCCATGACCTCACATGCCACACCCAACTCAGCCAAATAAAAAAATGTTCTTTTCAATGATAAGATTTTGGATCTACTAGTTTAAAATATATGATTAAAACTATTCATGTCTGCTTCTTCCTACTTTTTAAATGTGACTACTAGATAATTTAAAGTGACATGTATTTCTTTTGGATAGTAGTGCTCAAGGATTCTGTCACAAAGTTCTAAGTAATCCTCTGAAACCAGTTAAATGATTTGAAGGAGTACTACAAAAGCCTCTTTACTGGGATGCTTTTGCTGATTTTCTCTATTAACTTTGGACAGGCCTCTAACGGAGATGAGAGACATGAACTGGTTTGCATTTCCGTGTGTGCTTGTGCAGCTTGGGATATTGATGGGCAGTTGGTTGGGTTAACAGAAAGATGTTCTGCTAGCTGTGGGCAGAACATGGCAAGGTACTAGCCTCTCTGTGCCTCATTTTCTCAAGGACACACTAAGGATGATTGTGAAGTCTACTTTATAGAAATGTTGAAGGGATGTAATGAGTTAATTTCCTGAGTCATTTCACAGAACAAACACTGCCTGATGCAGGATGAACACTCAGCACACGTCAGCTTTATTACTCATGCCATAGCTGCATGGTTCCTGGAGGGAAATGTGGCGAGAACACCTCCTTCAACGATCTGTCTCGTTCTCCAGAAGGCCAGAGTAGAGATTTACTGTCTCTGTGTCCTTGGCAGTTAGAAGCTCCTCAGTGGCAAGCTGCGGGGACAGCGGCAAGGTCTTAGGAGGCCAGGCCATCCTCCGGCTGCATAACAATCTGGCGACACTTCCTGTCAGCTCTGGGCCTTCACACAAGTCTCCCTTCCTCGGGGCACTGGGAGCCAAGCATCTGGAGAGCAGCAAACTTAATTAACTTGAAGCAAGGGGAGCTCAGAGGAAGAAATAATGGTCTTAACTTCCAAACTTCCTAATTAAAATGCAGAAGGCACTGGAGGTCACACATATAATTCAGAAATCTCATTTAGGGACTATGCCTTCAGTAGAGTTTCCACAATGTGATTATGCAACACTGATCCTTGACCCATAAGCCAAGACAAAGGGAAGGGAGCTAAATTTGGCTCCATGTGTGTTTAATGCATCTTCAAACCCACCAGGGAACCCCCTCTTTCTTTGATCTCATGTAACATGGCCTGGGCTTGCAAATTGAATGCCTTTCCATTCAGATCTATAAGGAGCTTTTCCAACATCAAATCTGTCTTCACACTTGAGTATTCCAGGGGACTGATGGGGTTGTAATAATATTTTCTGGCACTCATTGCTAGCTGAGATTCCTGAAGGCAGCCCCCAGGCAGGTTACAGAGTAGAAAAGTTGGCTATTTTTAGCCTTTCTACATTCCTAGAGATTTTCAGTTCTGAATGTAACTTCGGCACAGAAAAGGTCCAGCCAACACAGGCAAAAAGCTGTGCTATTCTTCGAAAGAACACGGTTTCAAAATCAGGGGGACCTGATATAAAATACCAGCCCTATCCCTGAGCAACTGTGTAACCACAGAAGACACTTTTTAAGCCTTAGTTTTCTCCACTGTCAAATGGATGCACTAGTAACAACCTCACAGAATGTGTATGAGGAATAAATGAGATAATGTATATAACTCTTCTGGTATGCCCCAGGCACAGTAGTAGAGGCTCAAACATGGTAGCTCTTGTCCTCTGTTTGTTGCTAACAATAACAGTAATAAACCTGTATGATCCTACAAAGAATCACAGCTTCTACAAATAATCATAGTAAGCTTGGAATTTTTAGAGCTCTGCCCAATTAGTGCTAAGACCTCATTATTGAGTACCGAGATGAGTTCTTTTATTCATTCAGTTTTTCAGCTACAAACCCTGTATTTATACATTTATCAAGCCTCTTTTGAATACATAAAGCTGTACCAGCCTCTAGACAAAGGGAAGAGAGGCTTTTCCATGGCTGACTTGATGGAACTTAAAATCCTGTTGCTGCTGACATGCTTTCAATATTTCACAAATATTCTGAGCCATTAAAAGTTTTATAGTTGAGGCACAAATACTCATTCTGTTTAATTTTGAAATGCACAAAATGAAATGTAAAAAAATTCCAGTCCTCATTCTTTAAAAATTTCCTATTATATAACTAATAAGGAAAATAGAGATGAGAGAATTTTCACGTCATTTAATTCTATTCAGAGTGGAAACGAATTTAGTCTGAGTGAACCTGAACATTAATACAGAAGTGCTTCAGCCAAGAAGGATTTAACTGCTGAAAAGGGGGGAGTAACATGATGTCTTGGGGGCATTTAAAACCACCTCAACAATGACATTTGCCTAGTTTTAATGGTTTTCATTTTACTTTTTTTCTTAGGTTATATCTATAAAGACAAAGAAGGAGTGAGAACATTCAATAATCTGAATTTCTGCTCCATATAAATTTTTTCATGATTAT
Source organism: Oreotragus oreotragus (assembly GCA_006410675.1). Classification (NCBI taxonomy): domain Eukaryota; kingdom Metazoa; phylum Chordata; class Mammalia; order Artiodactyla; family Bovidae; genus Oreotragus; species Oreotragus oreotragus. The sequence goes on from SJYX01011525.1 coordinate 105,867, forward strand.
AATAAAAATTATGATGATTACAATAGCAGTTAAAACATGAGTCGTTCTATGATGCAAGCTCTTTAAGTCTCCACAGCAAGCTTACTAGCTAAATCAGTGTCAAAACCAAATGAGTAGAGAGTGATGGGGGCAAGGTATGGTAGGATTTTATCCTATTGCATAGAATACGTGTGCTTTGCTTCTTCAAAGTGTCTACAAAAGAGAGAGACAAATGAAAAATAGACCTATCATTTTCAGCTTCCAAAATATGTAGAGGCTTAGTAAATGTTAGTTGTTATGATGATTATCTTACATGTTGGAGTCAGCAATTCCTTGCCGGAATTATATATTTAGTACAGAAATTGGATTTTAGCAAATGTTCAACCAGACATTGATTATTTTCATTGTTGTTATTTGAAGACACTGAACTAGTAATTTTGTATTATTATTGTTACTATTACCACTATCATAATTTTATTATTTGGTAGGGTTATACCAAATACAATGGATTAATAGGATATATAGGCAAAAGGGGCTATTATGCTCATCTTACAGATAAAGAAACTGAGGCTCAGGTAAGTTAAATAACTCACTCAGGATTCATACATGTAGGAAAACTGGATTCATTTTTACCTGCCTGCAAAACATAACCCTAAGCGACTGGTTCAGAGTGAAGCGACCTTGGACTCCACCTTTACAACCTCTGTGGATTCTTAGGAAGATTATACACATATAGGTAGTGACCCTCCTATAAACCAGAAGAAATAAAGAATTTTGAGATATCATTATTCTTATAGTAGTCTCATATTTAGCCTATATTTCACTGATACAACTTGGGCTTCTCATGAAATAACTTAAGAATTAACACAATTTCCTTGTACTAGACATTCATTCTATTAGAAAAAGCAAACTCCAGAAACAGAGTGGAATAGAAACTCAGTGAATGAGCTGACTCACAAGCCTCAAGCAGCATGAAGCGGCCTTGCCTTAAGGTGTCAGGCTGCTTTGTAGCTCTTGTTGCCTGCCTCCAAGGGGAAATCTGTGGAGCGGCGGTCCCATTTAATGACTAAGAAATAAGACTATGTATATATATATACAATGGAATACTACTCAGCCATAAAGAATGAAATACTGCCATTTGTAGCAATGTGGATGGACCTAGAGAGCATCTTACTAAGTGAAGTCAGTCAGACAGAGAAAGACAAATAGCATATGCTGTCACTTATATGTGGAATCTGAAAAAAACGATAAAACTGAATTTATATGAGCTTAAATACACAACAGAAAGAAACTCAGAAGCACAGAAAACAAACTTATGGTTACCAAAGAGGAAGAGACGGGGAGGGATAAATTAGGAGTTTGGGACTAACAGATACATACTACAACATACAAAACAGATAAATGACAAGGATCTATTGCATTATGCAGGGAACTAAACTCAATATCTTGTAATAACCTATTATGGAAAAGAACCTGCCAAAAAAAATATCTGAGTAACTTTGCTGTACACCTGAAACACAACACTGTAAATCAATGAGGCATTTCAATAAAAATTTAAGAAAAAAGAACATGGGCTCTGGAGTTCGGTAGATACGCGTTCCAGTCCCAGGCTTGACACATACTAAGCATACAGTCTTGAACAAAGGTTTACGCTCTTGGGCCTCTATTTCCTTATCTGTAAAATGGGGCTAATGGTGTTTATCTCACAGGAGTCTAAGAGGATTAAATGAGTCAATGCAAGTAGGCCACTAGCCACTATGCCTGGGTCATGGATACCTAGTGGTGTTAACTGTTACTGAGAGAAATGTCCTTCACATAGGAATGGTTTCAACTGGGATATCTAAACATATACAGCTACTAAATAAACATTAAGAGCTAAGAATTAAAATTGAAGGAGTAAAATGGCCCATGTGGATTTATTTTTTCTGTTTGCTCTGTTTTGCTGAAGGACTTTGAAGATGCCCTAGGAGGGGTGACACAGAGGACTTGGTGCCTGCACGGGGGAACCTCGATAATTTCAATGGCAGGAGCATTTCCCAGGCCCAGAATCACCCCTTGCCATGGAAATTGGCACCGGCAACCTCACAGAGCCCCTGGCTGTCTAGCAATTTTCTAATATATGGCATCAAGCCAGAGCAAGGCATGCAACTGAAAATAGCAAAGGGGAAAAAGGCCCAAGAGGCTGTGGAGTCACCCCTAAGGCTGAGCAAGTTTTCAGGAATTTTATTTGCTGTGCCCCTGGCATCTTTTCTTTTGTTAATAAGCTGTATGGCAAAAACAATGCCATCAGCAAAATACAGAGGGAAGTAAGCCCAGTGTAAAACAGTGATTTCATTCTCCTAAAGCTGCCTGATCCTCTACAGACATAGCATACCATATTCTTTTGAGGCTGGGAGTTGACAGGTAACTTCAGAGGGAAGGGAAAAAAAGAAGAACTTGCTCAGTCTGTAAGATTATACTTAGGGAATAAGCCTGGAGTAGAAGTGAGACCTTGGGCTGAGGATACAATATATCGGCTATAATATCAAAACAGGATGCTCCCAAGTCCCTTTGAGGCCCGAGATAGATGGGTTCAGGCCATCTATCTTCCCTGCAGACAGAAACTCCATAAAAGCAGGATGATGGACAAGGCTGGGCCTTGCCCAGATAAGAGATAAAAGATCAAATATTCCTCATTCTCAAAGTTGAGACCTCCTTGACTACACATGTGGAGAAAGGCTCCTTGGAGGTCAGAAAGGGAGAGGGCATCACCTCATAGTAAGTAATGTCAACTACTCATAGGCCTCTTCACTAGAATCCATCTTGGCTAAGAGATGCATCTGCACACATGAGAGGTCCCTAAGATATACCTAATACAGATAAGAATCGTGTAAAGCAAGATGATTGGCCAAAGGAAACCCAGAAGAAATGCCCCATAAAAGTGATTCAAATTACCACAAGGGCATGACTCTCTCTGAGCCCGCCCATGTGTCTATCCACACGAACTGTACTCATTTTTCCTTCCTAATAAATACTTTACTTATTCACAGATCTCTACCTCTGTGGGAATTCTTTTTCTGCAGAGCTGAAGAGCCAAGGCCTTGTCACTCTTGGTCTAGTGGCTAGGATTCACTCCATTCACTGACCTAAACCTCTGGCCAGGAACTGAAATCCTGCTTCTAGCTGCTGCAGGCAGAGGCCACCCGAGATCACTTTCACCTCTGAGCTGCTAGCCCCAGTTACTTCTCCTTTGAGATGAAGGAGTTTCAGAGAGAAGCTGAGCCCTATGAGATCAGAACCACTGAATCTTTAGTACCCAAAGTGGTGCCTGACACACAGAATATGTTGAAAGGTCAGATTCTATTGCTGTTAAAACACAAGATTTAATGTGATCCTTCCCTGGTGGCTCAGAGGTTAAAGTGCCTGCGTCCAATGTGGGAGACCTGGGTTCAGTCCCTGGGTCAGGAAGATCCCCCTGGAGAAGGAAATGGTAACCCACTCCAGTATTCTTGCCTGGAAAATCCCATGGATGGAGAAACCTGGTAGGCTAGAGTCCGTGGGGTCACAAAGAGTCGGACACGACTGAGCGACTTCACTTTCACTTTCACTTTTGCCTTTAATGGATCCTTTAATGTGATCCATTCTATGAGCCAATCCAAGAGGATATGATTCTGAGACCAGTCAAGTGATTCTTTACAGAAAATAATGACCCCTCCCCAGTCAGGCTGCTACTGCTTGCAAAGAATCTGGTAAAGACATCCAGCCCAGAGCTGAGTTAATCCTCAGAATGAGAGGGTTGTGAGAGACCACTGACAAACAGCTGTGAAGAGAAGAGAAGCGAAAGGCAAAAGAGAAAAGGAAAGGTATACCCATTTGAGTGCAGAGTTCCAAAGAATAGCAAGGAGAGATAAGAAAGGGTTCCTCAGTGATCAGTGCAAAGAAATAGAGGAAAACAATAGAACGGGAGAGACTAGAGATCTCAAGAAAATTAGAGATACCAAGGGAACATTTCATGCAAAGATG
>SJYX01011525.1:111530-135884 GCA_006410675.1 Oreotragus oreotragus
GATGTTCAAGCTGGTTTTAGAAAAGGCAGAGGAACCAAAGATCAAATTGCCAACATCCATTAGATCATCAAAAAAGCAAGAGAGTTCCAGAAAAACATCTATTTCTGCTTTATTGACTATGCCAAAGCCTTTGACTGCGTGGATCACAATAATCTGTGGAAAATTCTGAAAGAGATGGGAATACCAGACCACCTAACCTGCCTCTTGAGAAATCTGTATGCAGGTCAAGAAGCAACAGTTAGAACTGGACGTGGAACAACAGACTGGTTCCAAATAGGAAAAGGAGTACGTCAAGCCTATATATTGTCACCCTGCTTATTTAACTTATGTACAGATTACATCATGAGAAACGCTGGGCTGGATGAGGCACAAGCTGGGATCAAGAGTGCTGGGAGAAGTATCAATAACCTCAGATATGCAGATGACACTACCCTTACGGCAGAATGTGAAGAAAAACTGAAGAGCCTCTTGATAAAAATGAAAGAGGAGAGTGAAAAAGTTGACTTAAAGCTCAAAACCCAGAAAACTAAGATCATGGCATCTGGTTCCATCACTTCGTGGCAAATAGATGGGGAAACAGTGGAAATAGTGAGACACTTTATTTTGGGGGGCTCCAAAATCACTGCAGATGGTGACTGCAGCTGTGAAATTAAAAGATGGTTGCTCCTTGGAAGAAAAGTTATGACCAACCTAGACAGCATATTAAAAAGTAGAGACATTACTTTGTCAACAAAGGTCCATCTAGTCAAGACTATGGTTTTTCCAGTAGTCATGTATGGATGTAAGAGTTGAACTGTAAAGAAAGCTGAGTGCCGAAGAATTGATGCTTTTGAACTGTGGTGTTGGAGAAGACTCTTGAGAGTTCCTTGGACTGCCAGGAGATATAGTCAGTCCATCCCAAATGAAATCAGTCCTGAATGTTCATTGGAAGGACTGATGCTGAAGCTGAAACTCCAATACTTTGGCCATCTAATGTGAAGAGCTGACTCATTGGAAAAGACCCTGACACTGGGAAAGATTGAAGGCAGGAGGAGAAGGGGATGACAGAGGATGAGATGGTTGGATGGCATCACCGACTTAATGGGCATAAATCTGGGTGAACTCCAGAGGCTGATGATGGACAGGAAAGCCTGATGCGCTGCAGTCCATGGGGTCGCAAAGAGGTGGACAGGCCTGAGCGACTGAACTGAAGTGAACTGAGGCACCACTGATGTAGGTCTTCCTTACTGAATCACTAGCCAGCATTTCCCCTGAATGAAGAGGCAGAGGTATCTGGAGAAGGCCCAACTCTTGGGTCACAGCAGTACCACTGGTCTAGCCCTCCACAGTGCGGAAAGCGTCTGTCAGCCACTGTCTGACATAGTTCTCACAGGGCCAGGTCGGGAAGGGAGGTGGTGGCTCAGCCAACGGAGAATGGGGACACTGAAATTCATACAAGGTATCCACTTGACCAAAGGGATTTCGCTGGTAAGTAGAATGAACAACCTGAGACTTTTCACTCCAAGGTGTGAGCTGTGAAAACCATTCAGCAGTGAGAGGCTATACAATTGCCATCTGTTCCCAAACTATGCCCAAAGATCCTATGTCCTGAGCAGGATGGTATTAATGACAACCAGCACTTATCGCCACTCATATTACCAGCTCACTGTATCCAAAAACAGTCGGACACAACTGAGCATGCACGTGCTATCCAACCCTCTTCTGCTGTCAGCAAACCTGAACAAGCCCATGTCTGCCAGCATCTGTCATTCCAGCTCTGTGGCTGCTGACACCTCACGGATAGCTCCCCTTTTCCCCTTTGGGACCATGCATCAGGTTCCTCTTCTCTGTTTCCCGCAGCTGTGCTCTTTCATCCTGCCAAAAGCTTTCTCACTGATGAAGGCAGGGCTGACAGCAGAGTCACCCTGGTAGTTTTCAAGACTCTTATATCCCCTTTCCCTTTGCAAGATGATTAGATGACAAAGGGTGCGTGGGGAGGAGCCAGGGCCATCAGAACCTCCAGGATATTCAAAGCCACCTAAAGCTGGTAGCTCACACAGTAAAGAATCTACCTGCAATGCGGGAGACCCCAGTTTGATCCCTGGGTTGGGAAGATACCCTGGAGAAGGGAAGGACAACCCACTTCAGTATTTCTGCCTACCAAGTTTCATGGACAGACTATCAGGTTGCAAAGAGTCAGACCCAACTGAGCCACTAACACTTTCACTTCACTTCAAAGCTTTCAAGAGCCTGCCCTGTATGAAACAGGGGATTCACTCAATCAGAACTGAGCACCTGTTCTGTGCTGGGTGCCAATCTGGTTGTTCAATATAAATTAATTTTTAAAATACCACTGATCATCCGTAAATCTCAAAACCTCTAATAAGGCTGATGAGCATGAATCATAATGGTCATGCCAACAAAAATATGGGCACTCGCCATCTGCCTCTACAAGGATTAAGTCACTAGCCACCGAAGCCACTGATTTCCACACACCCAGATTTTAGGTAGGAGATCAGGAATGAGGCACTCTGTGCTCAGGGAAAAACCAGAAGAACAAGTCTTTAGATATGAGATATTTTCAGGAGATGATTTTATGAGCTCAATTCCTACATCTCCTCATATCTAGAAAAGCACTAACATCATTATTAGTGACATCTGCTTCTCATGACTAGCAGCAAGCTTCTGCCAAAATGTATGTTTGACTGCACGTGCAGTCACTAAAATCATGTATAACACTGACCTTCCCTTACCTCTTTGAAGCAGTTCCTCAGAGCTATCTGAGGTACTGTCTTTCAGACTGTGTCCTCATTTGGCCCCAAATAAAGTTTAATTCACAACTCTCAGGATGTGCTTTTTTTTTTTTCAGTAGACAGTCACAATACAAATAGTACTAATTGAGAACTTCAGTTCAATCGCTCAGTCCTGTCTGATTCTTTGTGACCCCATGGACTGCAGCACGCCAGGCTTCCCTGTCCTTCACCAACTCCCAGAGTTTGCTCAAACTCATGTCCACTCTTTGGCTGCCTTGACTAAAGATGGGATTTTTGAATGGATAAGCTTTTCTCCTGGGCTGTGACTGACACTCAAAATAAAGACGTACCTGTGAAATCGTGACAGTGGATCCATCATCTTGGAAAAACATAGAAAAAAATCTTTCTATATCCTTTGTTGAGATCACAAATCCTTTTGAGAATATAATAATGTTTGTGGATCTCTTCTTCAGAAAAATGCAAATTTTATGATCCATAAGTTCAAAGACACCTTGCAACCCAGTAAAGGCTATGGTTTTTCCAGGGGTCATGTACAGATGTGAGAGTTGGACCATAAAGGTTGAGCACTGAAGAACTGATGTTTTTGAATTGTGGTGCTGGAGAAGACTCTTGAGAGTCCCTTGGACTGCAAGAAGATCAAACCAGTCAATCCTAAAGGAAATCAACCCTGAATATAAATTGGAAGCACTGATGCTGAAGCTAAGGTTCCAATACTTTGGTCACCTGATGTGAAGAGCTGACTCATTAGAAAAGACCCTGATGCTGGGAAAGATTGAAGGCAGGAGGAGAAGGGGATGACAGAGGATGAGATGGTTGGATGGCATCACAGACTCAATGGACGTGAATCTGAGCAAATTCCGGGAGATAGTGAAGGTCAAATAAGCCTGGTGTGCTGCAGTCCATGGGGTCGCAAAGAGTTAGACACAACTGAGCCACTGAACAACCACCACCCAGTAATGGGCTTCCAAATGTCTATGAATTCCAAGTTTAACAACTTTAGTCTGATTTATCTCTAAATTTCAGGTTAAAATGTTGTGTTATTTTCAACAATCACAAAGTTTTAGATTTCTTATATGCCAAAGCAGCCCCCTGTTCCTGTTCTACTGTCAAGTGACTTAGCAGCTTACTTCAGAATTCTAAATATCTGTAGAATGAAAAGATGTGTACCCAGGACCCACAAAGAGCCTAGACACTTCAGAAGTTCCCTTAAATATTTAAGTTTGTGAAAGGTTAACCCTCTGAGTGAGACAAGATGCTGTACCAGGCTCAGAGAAGGTATAGGATTACTAACCTAGGAACTTCTAGGGGTAAGTGACTCCTTGATGCCAACTGATTGTTGCTGGGAGAACATAACTGACTACTGTCTTCTAACGCTGTTTAAACCCTGGATTTTGATGATCTCTATTACAGAAGCAGTTATCTGTTTTCTTCATTCAGTCAACTAATATTGTTTGGAAAATTACTATTTGTAAGTAATAGGGAAATACAACAATGATTCAGGTAATCACTTTTTCTTTAAACATACTACAAAGAGTTTTGTTTTTTTTTTTCCCTCATTTAAAAAAAATGTCTTCCAATTTTTTTTAAGTATTTATTTTTGGCTGTGCTGCATCTTCATTGCTACGTGAAGGCTTTGTCTAGTTGCAGCAAGCAGGGGCTACTCTCCAGTTCATCATGGAGGCTTCTCACTGCATGGGCTTCTCTTGTTGTGGAGCATAGGTTCTAGGCACGCAGGCTTCCGTAGTTGCAGCACAAGGGCTCAGGAGCTGTCGCGCATAGGCTTAGTCATCCTGAGACATGTAGAATCTTAGTTCTCAGACCAGGGATTGAACCTATGTCCCCTGCATTGGCAAGTGGATTCTTAAACTCTGGACCACCAAGGATGTCCCTTTATTTACCTTACTGGTAATTCCAAAATCATACAGGTCTTTGTACTATTTTGCCAACTACTGTTTCTCATTCTGTGCCATGCTGCCTATTTTTATGTGTATTGCATGTGGATACATTTATGTGCATGTGCCTGCTTGTGAATTCAGATTCCTTGCAAATTCACTTCCAGCAATTTTGGAGAGCTTGACTCAAGGCTTCATTCCTTAGAGAAAAACTGCAGTTCTTCTTGTAAGCACCTGGGGATACTAACAGTTTGGGGCTTCCATAACCAAATTTTCCTCTGGAAGAATTTCATATACTATAGACAATGTGATTCGGTTGCAAAACCACACAAGGATGAACTTACAGTTATGAAGTCTCAAGGAAATGTTCGTGTATTCCAGTTTTCCTATCATTCAGTGTTGTTCCATCCTGAGCACTGGGTTCATTTCTTGTTTCCTCTTAGTTTGAAGCTATGGCCCTTTAGGGATCCCAGGAGGAGAGATCTCATATCAAGGTCCCACTTTGTAAGAGTTGTATGCTCCAGCACCTGCCGCCTCATGCAGCCTTCATAATGGAAGCTCAGAGTCACTGTTTATCTGGACAGGCCCTCTAGGCAGACTCATTTTTAACTTCATATTTCCTCCTGATGTATGGTCTGTAGTTCACTTGCAATTACTCCAGAGGAGGAAGTGATATATTGCACATTTGCACGTGTGCATACATGTTCATCTGCACCTTGAGAATGGTTACATCTCCTTTTTAAAACCCTCATCTTAAAACCATAATACAGAATTGACTTCCACAAGCATTTTAATTATTCTTATCATAATGGATACAAGAACAAGGCTATTCAAATTTATGATTTTGGACCAGGATCCTCAGCATCACCAAGCAGCTTGTTAGAAATGCAAATTCTTCAGTTCCATTCTAGACCTACTGTATCAGGTTCAGGAAATTGGGTTTTAACAAGGTCTCCAGTGAAATGAGGAAAGTCATGACAGGCAGAGAACAAGTTTGAACAAAAATCAAGATGAAAGAGATGATGGTACATAGGAATCATAAGTCATTCAGTTTGGCAGGAGCTTCTCTTTGGCAGGGCTACACTACCAAGCCAAAATCTTTGATGAGTTTAACATTTAATTACATTCTTATTCAGTCTCATCCTGTTCTGTAAGAAAGTGGAAAGTAATGGAGACAGGACTGCCTTGGGGGTGAAACAATAAATTATTTTCTGAAACCCTTGGAAACAACACAGAACATTGCCACTGTAACCTGCAAGAAGAGTGAAGAAGATCCACAGAAGTTCATGTTAGCCAAGACTGGAATCCTACAGACGTGTTTGACAAAGCTGCACTGGCAAGGAGCACAAGGAAATGCATTTTCACATTTCCAATCAGAATGCAATGGGCAAGGATTGTCTAGTGTATAGATGCAGATGTTAAGTTATTCTCATGGACAAAGCACCTGAGAACTTCAGTGATTTATTAAAACAATGTGCATTTCAACTGTGCACTGCTGCATTTGAACATCAATTAACTGGAATTCATTGTTAATAGAGATTTGCTTCAGGACTAAACAATAAAATTTCTAGGTATCCCCTGCCTTGCAGAGTTGCTATCATTGTCTTCACTGAATTACACTGTATGGAAATTGGAATGGTAATATGTCGGTACAAATATTGTCACTGAGGGTTTTTAGAACCAGGTGGAGGACAAGAGGCATTAGAGTTTGTGTCCATGACTTTATTCCTTGAAGACATAATGTCATCAATTTCCCCCAAAAAATGCTATCCTGACACTCTAAACATATGACATTAAAGAAAAACATTTCAACAGTTAAAAGAGGATTCCTGGAAGAAGAATGGGGTGTGGGAAGCCACTTCAGAGCTGCCAAGAAATGACTTGCTGATTAATGCCTCCTAGATATGTGCATGTAAATTAACCTCATTTGCTTCTCTGAAGAATGTGGACAACAGACACCTAATTTGTGAAGATTGAAGAAAAATGGGCTTAGAGTATCCCACAAATTTTCCAGCATATCATACGTGCACAATAAGTGGAAATTTTTGTTCTTATTGATGAACCAAAGTTGCTCAACCAGGAGCCAGACTCAGATCAAGATCGTCTATTGCTTTTGTTTGCCCAATGCCTAATCCTCCTCCTGCTGTTAATTTCACAGTATAAATGAACACATCTGCAACTGACCCTTACCCACTATCCAAATCCACTGCCATTTCCAAGTCATGGATTAGAGCTGTACTAAAAAAGTGGGCCTTAGAAAGCATCACTACGAACAAAGCTAGTGGAGGTGATGGAATTCCAGTTGAGCTGTTTCAGATCCTGAAAGATGATGCTGTGAGTGCTGCACTCAATATGCCAGCAAATTTGGAAAACTCAGCAGTGGCCACAGGACAGGAAAAGGTCAGTTTTTATTACAATCCCAAAGAAAGGCAATGCCAAAGAATGCTCAAACTACTGCACAATTGCACTCATCTCACACGCTAGTAAAGTAATGCTCAAAATTCTCCAAGCCAGGCTTCAGCAATACATGAACCGTGAACTTCCAGATGTTCAAGCTGGTTTTAGAAAAGGCAGAGGAACCAGAGATCAAATTGCCAACATCCGCTGGATCATCTAAAAAGAAAGAGAGTTCCAGAAAAACATCTGTTTCTGCTTTATTGACTATGCCAAAGCCTTTGACTGTGTGGATCACAATAAACTGTGGAAAATTCTGAAAGAGATGGGAATACCAGTGCACCTGACCTGCCTCTTGAGAAATCTGTATGCAGGTCAGATGGCAACAGTTAGAACTGGACATGGAACAACAGACTGGTTCCAAATAGGAAAAAGAGATACATAGGGGACATGAAATCCTTCTAACAGTCAATTAAAACTCAAAAGATTTTGAAATGTTACCTTTTCCAACTAAATTTTCCATATTGATTACTTTTAAGAAAGTAGCATTGTATCTGAAAAATATTCCCTATCTGGTTGACTCTGAAGGATCCTGCCAAAAACAAAGAAAAACAAGGCACTGATCTTCCCGACCCAGGAATGCAATGAGTATAACCACAGTGTCAGTGCAATCACACTTACCTGATGAGAAGTTTTCTGGAAGCTATTTCACAAGTTTTCCAATACTGTCCAGAAGGGAGGAGGTTCCTGCATTTTTCAAAGTCTTTACTTCCTGAACTGACTTTCAGCTCTAGAGAAGAAACAGAGTTGGTTCTGGCAAATGCACCCCAACAGGTCTGGGTCACCCGGCAGAACACCATCTCCGACCACCACCAAGGTCAGTCCCCCTTGGCCTCCTAACTCTCAGCCCAGTGAGCCCTGTACGGGTATTGTTAGCAAAAGACCGTGCCTGCAGCTCTGCCTGTGGGCACTCAGATGCCATTTCTCAGCAGCCTACAAAGAGCAGTGCTGAGCTTGGCCCTGTTCTGCAAAGGTTTCCATAACTTTGAAGGCCTTTCTCCCTGTAAGCTTGTTTCTTCCGTAACTTTGAAAAACCTTTCCTTAAACTATTTTCTTCCTTATCTTTGAAGACCTTCTCCCTCTGAACTTGTTTCCTCCCTGAGTGCTCCGTCCTTGCATAATGAAGATTGTCAACTCAAATAGCAGGGACGTCCAGGCCTCTCCCACAATCGAGGTATGGGGCTGGGGGCTGGGCACCTGGCTGAGGACACGACTTCTGCCCTGAGGTGCCTCCCAGGTGATGAGAACACCGGAAGTGCTCAGAGGCACCTCCTGGATGTAACGAGACATCTGGACGGCGACAGCCACACGCAAATTCCCTGAGAGAGTCCCCGCAGACACTTCACTCAGCACGGACTGCATGGAGGAGCTTCCGTGTTCCCCACTAGGTGACCGGCCTTAGGACAGCCTCATTCTCCTTGACTTGGTTTTGTGTCTGTACCTCAACTGCAGGGTCTGGACAGATTTCCAAAGGGATGGTGAGGCTTCCTGGAGGATGCGATTATGCACAAATGTTAAAGCTTGAAGAGCCAGATGCAGAGGAAACAGCATTTTAGATCCGGGTCTTCTGGGTGATGTCAGAGAACAGGTCCTCTGAGAATGACCCGGGAGCTCCTGGGAGGTGGCGGTGGGGGGGTGGAATTCTCCTTGACTTGGTTTTGTGTCTGTACCTCAACTGCAGGGTCTGGACAGATTTCCAAAGGGATGGTGAGGCTTCCTGGAGGATGCGATTATGCACAAATGTTAAAGCTTGAAGAGCCAGATGCAGAGGAAACAGCATTTTAGATCCGGGTCTTCTGGGTGATGTCAGAGAACAGGTCCTCTGAGAATGACCCGGGAGCTCCTGGGAGGTGGCGGTGGGGGGGTGGGGACTGTGTCCCGGAGGGGATTGAGGAGAAGACGGTGGCAGGAAGGAGCCTTAAATCCAAGCCAGGCCAGATCGGGAAGGGCCTGCACCCAGCACAGGGAACCCAGAGAAGGGCGCCCGGTGGTTCCGGGTTCCAAATTCTGAAAGAGATAGGAATACCAGACCACCTGACCCGCCTCTTGAGAAACCTATATGCCTGTCTCTTATACACATCTAGATGTGTATAAGAGACAGGATATTCACCTGTAATTTTCTTTTTTGTTGTAAAATTATACGTAAATCAGCATTTTAAAAAGTAGAATTAATTACTGAAAGATATATGAAATTAGAATTTTAAACTGACTATAATCCACCTTATATTTTTAGGTACCATTTTTATTTGGTTTGATGAACAGAACTGATCATTTCAAGAGGAATATTTAAGTGTTTATCAAGAAATACATAGGATTATTTTCATCCTTAGAGTTGAGTGGATTAACTAACACAATATAGTCAATCAAGATTAAAATTTTGGGTAAAACAGGAAGACACAGTTCTTGTCAAATATGGAGGAAAATCTTGTCACAGCTTGGTCCATAGTGGTTGAATTAAATGGAATAACACTATCTATCCTGTCTGCTAGCCTGAGATCTCATAGTCTACTCCCTCTTTTTCTTCTTTCCTGTCTTAACAAACTTTTGATAGCAAAGCAAGCAACCTTTTATGACAAGGGAAATAACAGTTGTCATACAGGCCAGCAGGAACCCAGTCACATCCAGAGAGTGGTACTGTAAGCAGGTGAGGTAGGCAGCTGGCCGCAGGTGCTTGGGCTCCTTTGTGGCACATGACAAACCCGATCCAGAAGACTGCTCAGTCCAGGGGCTTCATAGGCTGATCACGTAGAATGGTTGATAAACCTCATCACATTCTCTGTATACCTAAAGGAAAACCAGAGAGACATTAATTTATACAACTAACCAGAAAAGATAAATCTGTGAAATTTTCATGCAGATAGTATAAATGAATGCCACATAAAGGAAGGAAAATATATTATTTCCCTTAGGAACAATTAAAGAGAGCTTATGGGCTATAATTTGTTAAATGAATAGAATTTGAAGCTATGAAAGAGAGAAAAGATGGGGAAGGAGAAACATCAAAGCCTAAAGAGTTGAATGAGTTAAGTTCCTAAGGCAAAGAAAGAGAAAGAAGAGAAGAAATAAATACATGATTTGAGTGTTCCAAGCTTGAATCATCCAGTAAAGAATTTTTAATAGATAAGTTTTAAAATGCTGTCATAACCCAAAGACAGCTGGTATATCTATGATGAGGTTCAGAGACACATCCAGGCAGGGGTGAGTACAAGTAGCCCAGAAATCAATATTGACCTTTGATTAGTGAAGTAACAGTTAAAAGTATGGAAGTGAGTTGCCTTGGTTTGAATCCTGACTGACATTTATTTACTGCATGTTTTTCATTCTTCCTAGTTCACAGTTTTTTCATTGTTAAATGGAATGAATGGAAATAGTACCTTATCTGATTATTTTGAGGAATAATGTATTGATTCTTAGAGGCATTCCTTACATAAAGTAAGCTCTGAGCAAATGTGTGCTAGTATTGTTGTTTTCCTTGTTAGTTATTTTAGAATCTGGAGAAGGCTCAACATTTTACTTCCAGACTTTGCAGTTACATTTATTTCTACAGTTGAAATGATGATGGACTAACAGTCAAGAAAGAAGGAGGAATAAAGAAATATGACTCAGGAGCTCTGAATCACGAAGTGCTACAACACGGCACTGTAGCGATAATTATTGAGGTAACTTTTCTCCCTGTTCTGTACAAAACACATGGGGAGCACTGGGTTTTTGAGAAAAGGTCAGTAATCCAGACACATTTTTGTTATACTCTAGGGAAAGACTATAATGAAAAAGTTACTTAGTATGTGCAAAAAGACTTAGTACACCTTGTAGAGTTTCATAAACATTCAGTATATATCAGGTAATAAATTATTTTCATTTTTTGACAGCAGCTTTACAGTACTAAAGATTAAGAAATGTATAAAGATACTAGAGATATGTACTTTTACATAAAAACCACCAGATGAAGCCTATAGCTCTTAAAAAAGAAGAAAATGTGATTCTTATGGTACTCATTTACTGTATTTGTGCTAAAATAAAAATAATACTACTTTTAAAACAAAAGTGTCCACTGTCACTGTGGTATTATTACCAATATATTCTCAAAATATTTTCTTTCCAAAGTTACCATGAAGCAAAAGGGGAAAAAATATATATCATAGTTATGATATTAATAATATCATTGAAATTAATGCATACCCTGAAATAATTTGGAAATCAAATATTCTTGGTTTTAGAAAATTTGGCTTTTCTACAGGAATATGCCAATGTATATCTTCTAAATCAATTATGTTATGATTTTACATTCTTCTAAATAACCAAAAGAACTAAGAATATACCTATATTTATAAGTGGTATCTACATAGTTGAAATTGGGTAAATTAGAAAGTTCTGGTTGTTTACAGTTTATCAGTGATGGGGTCAAAATATAAGCATAGAAAATTTGGAAAATATTAAGTGTAATTGGAATTTGAGCTGGATTATGTCACACTGGTTTCCTGAAAATAAACCATTTTAGAAGAGTTCCAAAACATTTGTGGAGTTTACACACTGAAAGAAAGTGTTAGCTATCAGATGAATAATCTTGTAACATTCATAGTTCCTACTTTTACTCTGTTCTGGATGCTTCTTCTTAATCCTTCTGTTACCATTTCAGTGATTCCTCTCATTCTAATAAGTAGCTCTTCCAAAATTGCTCCACTATCCCTAAACCTGAGACAAACCTTTTCCCTAAAAACCACAGAGAAAAAACTCAACGTGACACTCAAAATGGTTACTGATGACTGTTTTCAAAGTGTTGAACAATCTTACTCATCATTGTGTTTATATGAAGACTCATTTGTCTTCATATGAGAACTTCTCTAAGAAGAGTATCTAGAAAAACAAAACTATACTTTAAAAGGATTATTAATGACTTGCTTCAAAGCATTGAGAAAAATCTGTTCTTAACATTGTTTTCAAGTCTAGTCTGACGGCTGTTCCTTTGCCCTTCATATGAGTGATGTTATGTTTATCAGCAAACAAAGGAATGCCCACCATAGGGATCCCATGGTAGATCGCCTTGTAAATGTTGTTGGTTGCACCGTGAGTTATGAAAGCCTTGGTTTTTGGATGGCCTAGGGTTGAGTGAATTTCAGTAGAATTATTAACTTTAAGTCTTAGAAATAAAATGAAAAATGGGTATTATAAGGCAGTGAAAGAAGCAGCATCTTTTAGATAACATGATGATACATGGGAAACTTCATTAAAACTGCTTTCAGAACTCCGAGCAAGAATCCATTAAGTCTACTGAAGAGGTAAGTGAAGCCTTCCTGAAAGAAGTGCTTTGTCACTTTAATTCCACTAGTGAATCCAGGATTGGCAGGTGAACAAATGGAAAGAACAGTCTGGATAAAAGGGAGCACATGAACAAAAAAACCAGGGAAGGGCATGTCAGAAATATACTCTCTTAAAGAAACAGTGAAGCTATTTATTCAGATAAGAAGGGAGTCAAGGCAACAGGAAGCATAATTGTAGTGGAACTGCAAGCAGAGGGAGGAAAAACCAAATTTTATCATGAAATGTGACATGGAATGCCCACATTTTATGTACTTATTACTGTTTCTATGAAGCCATGACCTTTCACACATAACGGCATAGACAAATGAGATTTTCAATAACAAGTATAAATATTTGAGAAATCATTAGGTGATCTTCAGTCTAGTGCAAAAAGAGTCACAGATTACTAATAACTTTAAATTTACTTTATTCGTATACTAGCTCTCAAATTTAATAGTTAGTGGTTTATTTCTTTTTGACTGTTATAGAAGGGAGCTAACATATCCACTTAATATAACTCATTATTTTATTAGAGTTTTTTTTTTACTTACAGAAAGGGAAGTGCATACAATCATGCATGCAATATTTTTACAAATTGATGTAATTGTGTCCAGTTCTTTGTGACTCCATGGACTGTAGCCTGCCAGGCTCCTCTGTCCATGGGATCCTCCCAGCAAGAATACTGGAGTGGATTGCCATTTCCTTCTCCAGGGTATCTTCCTGACCGAGGTATCGAATCCAGGTCTTCTGCACTGCAGGCAGATTCTTTACCATCTGAGCTATAGGGAAGTCTCTAATTTATCAATAATCAATGTAACTTTATGCTGCCTAGGAAGTATAAGTTCTTTTATATTGCAAATTGTTAAGCTCTACTTCCAACAAAAATGGCAACTGGTAGTGTCTTACATGAATCCAGAGTATTAGCACTATTACAAGTTTCAAAATTGTTGAATTTAGAAAAGAAAACCATGTTACTACTTATCAATAAGGCTGTTGAAAAAGTTCCAAAATGATTTTGCTAAAATTTATTGAATCAATCCTGAACATTTTGACAATGAGGCACAAAGCTTTGACAGCATTGATTAATGTGGTTTGCTTGCCCAGTACCAAAATAAGATAACCAACTTTGATTCCCAAGCAATTCCTTCAACTGTATTTTAATTTACTAGCGTTTGACTTCTACTTGTCAGGTGAATGTAAAATAACTTTTAAGTTCTCAGCAAAAAATTAGTGTAGGTGCTTAGAAGAAGACTATAAAATCAGATGGCAAACTAAAAAGTAGTTCACAAATTTCCAAAATGATATTTTACATAGTAGAAAATAACACCCAAGGGTATTTTACATAGTAGAAAATAGATTACTACTATGTTTTATGGAGGAGGAGGCAACTGAATCTTTTCCATGCCAGTCTTCCTCATACTTGACATCTTCTTACAGTCTCTTTTCCTTCCTCAATTTGGAGGAGAAACAGAGTCCCCTAGGAGTTAGACTTAACAATGGGCAGGGTTCATTCTAAGGGCAGGACCCCATCTTCACACTTTGATCTGACAGGGCCCAGTCAACCAGGGATGCTGATGTTTCTCTCTTTCTAAATCACTGTGGCTGGTTGGATGTCTGGAGGCAGTTTGGGGAGCCCTGACCATCCTTTCTCTATCTAGGTAGCTCCCTGAAAAGCATGGTGAATAGCACACCAAAAGGAAATAAAAGGGGCCAGGATTACCTGGCAAGTACAAATTGCATGGCACATTTCTGGCTTTTATCACAATTAACATTATTGTGTTACTATGCTTACTGGATCATCAAAAAAGCAAGAGAGTTCCAGAAAAACATCTATTTCTGCTTTATTGACTATGCCAACGCCTTTGTTTGGATTACAGTCAACGTGGAAAATTCTGAAAGAGATAGGAATACCAGACCACCTGACCCGCCTCTTGAGAAACCTATATGCAGGTCAGGAAGCAACAGTAAGAACTGGACATGGACCAGGTTCGATGCACGATACTGGATGCTTGGGGCTGGTGCACTGGGATGACTCAGAGGGATGGTACGGGGAGGGAGGAGGGAGAGGGGTTCAGGATGTGGAACACGTGTATACCTGTGGCAGATTCATGTTGATGTATGGCAAAGCCAATACAATACTGTAATTAACCTCCAATTAAAATAAATTTATTAAAAATAAATTAAAAATATATTTAAAAAATAAAGAACTGGACATGGAACAACAGACTGGTTCCAAATAGGAAAAAGAATACGTCAAAGCTGTATATTGTCACCCTGCTTACTTAACATATGTAGAGTACATCATGAGAAACACTGGGCTGGAGGAAGACAAACTAGAATCAAGATTGTTGGGAGAAATATCAGTAACTTTAGATATGCAGATGATACCACCCATATGGCAGAAAGTGAAGGAGAACTAAAGGGCCCCTTGATGAACGTGAAAGAGCAGAGTGAGCAAATTGACTTAAAGCTCAACATTCAGAAAACTAAGATCATGACATCCAGTCCCATCACTTCATGAGAAATAGATGGAGAAACAGTGGAAACAGTGGCTGACTTTACTTTTCTGGGCTCTGAAATCACGGCAGATGGTGACTGCAGACATGAAATTAAAAGACGCTTACTCCTTGGAAGGAAAGTTATGACCAACCTAGACAGCATATTAAAAAGCAGAGACATTACTTTGTCAGCAAAGGTCAGTCTAGTCAAGGCTATGGTTTTTCCAGTAGTCAGGTACGGATGTGAGAGTTGGACTATAAAGAAACCTGAACGCTCAAGAATGGATTCTTTTGAACTGAGGTGTTGGAGAAGACTCTTGAGAGTCCCTTGGACTGCAAGGAGATCCAACCACTCCATCCTAAAGAAGATTAGTCCTGGGTGTTCATTGGAAGGATTGATGTTGAAGCTGAAACTCCAATATTTTGGCCACCTGATACAAAGAGCTGACTCATTTGAAAAGACCCTGATGTTGGGAAATATTGAAGACAGGAGGAGAAGGGGATGACAGAGGATGAGATGGTTGGATGGCATCACTGACTCAATGGACATGAGTTTGGGTGGACTCTGGGAGTTGGTGATAGACAGGGAGGCCTGGCATGCTGTAGTTCATGGGGTCGCAAAGAGTCAGACACAACTGAGTGACTGAATTGACTGACTGATGTTTACTGTAAAAATGTAACTCCTGAGAACATCTGTATGTGTACTGTATCCTCAGGAATCCTTGAAGGTAAAGGAGTAAATGACAGGCATAATTTGGCAATTTCTGTACCTGCCCACCCTACTATCATATCAGAATTCACAATGCATCTCTTAAATATACTTCTTTTTTTATCACAATATTACTTCAAAATTCTCATCAGTCAAAGACACTCTGTGCTACTTTAGTACCTGCTGTGTATATTTTGATTTTTATCTGAGGGGCTTCCATGCTGGCTCAATGGTAAAGAATCCGCTTGCAATGCAGGAGACACGGTTCAGTCCCTTGGTTGGGAAGATCCTCTGAAGAAGAAAATGGCAGTCCACTTCAGTATTCTTGCCTGGGAAATCCCACAAACAGAGAAGCCTGGCAGGCTACAGTCCGTGGGGCCACAAAAGAGTCAGATACAACTTGGTTACTAAGCAATAGCAACAACATAAATATTTGAGATAAGCTGAAGCTATTAAAATGGTTCACCTTTCTTACAGAAGATGTCTAAAATCTGACCTTTTATAGAGTGTAACCAACTTATTAAATATTAATAATTGTCCACTATTAAGTTACTGTGCATATTTTTTGTGGAATCTGGGCAAGGGCTGATGCAATAATATTAGCTCTTTCTTCTGACATGTTAGTGACAATTGACCCCAAAGAAAACACCACAATACCATTTTCTCTAGAGCTCTGCACAAGCTCTTCCATTTCCTGTGAAAAAAAGCATTTGCTCCATCACAAAAGAGCAACAGCATAGCAAACATTCGTTGAAGGATGACCACAAACAGTTAAAGAGAAAGTCTGATATTTTGAGGAATTATTAGAGTTGCGGCTGTTTTTCAAAATATTGTGGTAAAATACATATAACATAAAGCTTACCACCTTAACTACTCCTAAGTGTATAGCTTAGTAAAGTATATTCATATTCTGCAACCAATCTCCAGAACTTTCTCATCTGGCAAAAGTGGTAGTCTATGTCCATTAAGAAACTCTGTTTTCCTCTTTCCCCAGCCCCTGGCAACCTTCATTCTTCTCTATGTTTCTACAAATTTGACTAGTCTGGATACCTCATATCAGTTGAGTTTTGCAGTATTTGTTTTTTGTGTGTGATTTACTTATTTCACTCATGTAAGATTCTTTATTGTGACAAATGTCAAATCTTTTAAAACCTGAGTAATATTTCATTGTTTGTAGATACCACATTTTGTTTATGGATTTATCTGTTGATAGACACTTTGGTTGCTTCAGCTTCTTGGCTCTTGTGAATAGTGCTTTTGTGAATGTGGTGTGCAAATAGATCTTGGGATCCTAATATCAATCCTTTTGGATACATACCCAGAAGAGGAATTTATGGACTATGATTATATTTTCAAATTTTTGAAGAATATCCAAATTGTCTTCAGTAATAGCTGTCTTTTAAGACTTCACTCCTTAGGTCCTTGAGAAGGATATGTGTGATTTGAGGACAGTTTTTTCTATTAGGTATATTTGTGGGAATGTTTGTGTATGTGTGTGTGTTTGTGTATGTGTGTGTGTGTGTAAGCAAGAAATGAGATAGAGCCAGTACACATAGTAATGAGGGGATAATATAATCTTGATAACACGATTATGCTTAGACTCTTTATCAGTAATGTTATCAATTACTAACATAGATTCTTCACAGGAGGGATGACCACTGGATCTTAAGTCACCTTTAATTCTTTATTGTTGTAGTTCTACTACATTATCTGTTTACTCCAGTCAGACTTTCTAGGGAATTATTTTAGCTTAGTCATTACTGTTTCACTTCTCTGACTATGAGCACTAAGAAAGAATTTTAATATAAATGATTTTTTTCAGTTGATCAGCTCTGTAATTTTTATGCATTACTTTAAACTTTTTCAGAATTTCTAAAACACTCTATCTAAATTACTAATCACTGACATTGAAGAGTCTGGTATTATGGTATGGAAGTTCTGTAAAGCAATCCTTTGGGTCCTAGTTATATATGACCCAGAGATGTGCCTATGTGATTACATATTTCAGTGACCATATTGCTGGGTTTGTTTACGTATTACACCCTTTGCCCTGAGCTCATATTGTATGATCAATGTCACAGTAGGCTGTGCTATATGCAACTGCTGTGAAGGACTCTTGCTATCATCTCAATGGGTACCCCAGAGAGCACCTGCTCCCCAATGGGACAGCATTATCATAATACAAAATAAATAGGAACATTACAATAAAAAACCATAAGACAATATCCAGGATGAATATAGATGCAAAAATTCTCATCCAAATATCAGCAAACCAAATTCAAGAATACATTAAGAGGACCATATAGCATGACCAAGTCAGATTTATCCCTGAGATGAAAGGATGGTTCAACATACCAACATCAAATGTAATACTTTATACCAATAGAATACAAGACAAAATAACTTGATCATATCAGTAGATGCAGAAAATGCATTTGACAAGACAAAAAAATCCTTTTATGATTAAAAACCCTCAACATACTGGATATAGAAAGAACACATCTCAGTAATAACAGCCACATATGACAAGTCCAAAGGTAGCATTATACACAATGGTGAAAAGTTAAAGGTTTTTATCTAAGATCAGGAACAAGACAAGGAGACCCACTCCCACACTTAGTCAGTTTAACCTGGAAGTTCTTGCTAGAACAATGAGGTAAGACAAAGGAATCAAAGGATCCAAATCAAAAAGGAAGAATAAAAATTATCACTTTTGCAGATGACAAATTTTTTTGTATAGAAAATCCCAGTCAGTCAACCATAAAACTGAACTAATCAACAAATTAAGTAAAGTCGAACACCACAATACCATTTTCTCTAGAGCTCTGCACAAGCTCTTCCATTTCCTGTGAAAAAAAGCATTTGCTCCATCACAAAAGAGCAACAGCATAGCAAACATTCGTTGAAGGATGACCACAAACAGTTAAAGAGAAAGTCTGATATTTTGAGGAATTATTAGAGTTGCGGCTGTTTTTCAAAATATTGTGGTAAAATACATATAACATAAAGCTTACCACCTTAACTACTCCTAAGTGTATAGCTTAGTAAAGTATATTCATATTCTGCAACCAATCTCCAGAACTTTCTCATCTGGCAAAAGTGGTAGTCTATGTCCATTAAGAAACTCTGTTTTCCTCTTTCCCCAGCCCCTGGCGACCTTCATTCTTCTCTATGTTTCTACAAATTTGACTAGTCTGGATACCTCATATCAGTTGAGTTTTGCAGTATTTGTTTTTTGTGTGTGATTTACTTATTTCACTCATGTAAGATTCCTTATTGTGACAAATGTCAAATCTTTTAAAACCTGAGTAATATTTCATTGTTTGTAGATACCACATTTTGTTTATGGATTTATCTGTTGATAGACACTTTGGTTGCTTCAGCTTCTTGGCTCTTGTGAATAGTGCTTTTGTGAATGTGGTGTGCAAATAGATCTTGGGATCCTAATATCAATCCTTTTGGATACATACCCAGAAGAGGAATTTATGGACTATGATTATATTTTCAAATTTTTGAAGAATATCCAAATTGTCTTCAGTAATAGCTGTCTTTTAAGACTTCACTCCTTAGGTCCTTGAGAAGGATATGTGTGATTTGAGGACAGTTTTTTCTATTAGGTATATTTGTGGGAATGTTTGTGTATGTGTGTGTGTTTGTGTATGTGTGTGTGTGTGTAAGCAAGAAATGAGATAGAGCCAGTACACATAGTAATGAGGGGATAATATAATCTTGATAACACGATTATGCTTAGACTCTTTATCAGTAATGTTATCAATTACTAACATAGATTCTTCACAGGAGGGATGACCACTGGATCTTAAGTCACCTTTAATTCTTTATTGTTGTAGTTCTACTACATTATCTGTTTACTCCAGTCAGACTTTCTAGGGAATTATTTTAGCTTAGTCATTACTGTTTCACTTCTCTGACTATGAGCACTAAGAAAGAATTTTAATATAAATGATTTTTTTCAGTTGATCAGCTCTGTAATTTTTATGCATTACTTTAAACTTTTTCAGAATTTCTAAAACACTCTATCTAAATTACTAATCACTGACATTGAAGAGTCTGGTATTATGGTATGGAAGTTCTGTAAAGCAATCCTTTGGGTCCTAGTTATATATGACCCAGAGATATGCCTATGTGATTACATATTTCAGT
This sequence comes from Oreotragus oreotragus, assembly GCA_006410675.1. Taxonomy (NCBI): domain Eukaryota; kingdom Metazoa; phylum Chordata; class Mammalia; order Artiodactyla; family Bovidae; genus Oreotragus; species Oreotragus oreotragus. The sequence goes on from SJYX01011525.1 coordinate 131,296, forward strand.
GACCATATTGCTGGGTTTGTTTACGTATTACACCCTTTGCCCTGAGCTCATATTGTATGATCAATGTCACAGTAGGCTGTGCTATATGCAACTGCTGTGAAGGACTCTTGCTATCATCTCAATGGGTACCCCAGAGAGCACCTGCTCCCCAATGGGACAGCATTATCATAATACAAAATAAATAGGAACATTACAATAAAAAACCATAAGACAATATCCAGGATGAATATACATGCAAAAATTCTCATCCAAATATCAGCAAACCAAATTCAAGAATACATTAAGAGGACCATATAGCATGACCAAGTCAGATTTATCCCTGAGATGAAAGGATGGTTCAACATACCAACATCAAATGTAATACTTTATACCAATAGAATACAAGACAAAATAACTTGATCATATCAGTAGATGCAGAAAATGCATTTGACAAGACAAAAAAATCCTTTTATGATTAAAAACCCTCAACATACTGGATATAGAAAGAACACATCTCAGTAATAACAGCCACATATGACAAGTCCAAAGGTAGCATTATACACAATGGTGAAAAGTTAAAGGTTTTTATCTAAGATCAGGAACAAGACAAGGAGACCCACTCCCACACTTAGTCAGTTTAACCTGGAAGTTCTTGCTAGAACAATGAGGTAAGACAAAGGAATCAAAGGATCCAAATCAAAAAGGAAGAATAAAAATTATCACTTTTGCAGATGACAAATTTTTTTGTATAGAAAATCCCAGTCAGTCAACCATAAAACTGAACTAATCAACAAATTAAGTAAAGTCGCAAGATATAAGGAGAAGGCAATGGCACCCCACTCCAGTACTCTTGCCTGGAAAATCCCATGGACAGAGGGGCCTGGTAGGCTGCAGTCCATGGGGTCGCTGAGTCGGACACTACTGAGTGACTTCCATTTCACTTTTCACTTTCATGCACTGGAGAAGGAAATGGCAACCCACTCCAGTATTCTTGCCTGGAGAATCCCAGGGACAAGGGAGCCTGACGGGCTGCTGTCTATGGGGTCGCACAGAGTCGGACACGACTGAAGCCACTTAGCAGCAGCAGCAGCAGCAAGATATAAAATCAACATACAGAAATCAGTTGTATTTCTGTATACTAACAATGAAACATCTGAAAAAAAAACTATCCCATTCACAATAGCATCAAGAATAAGAAAATAACTATAAATAAATTTAACCAATGAAGTGAAATATCTATACAATGATAACTACAAGACTTTGTTGAAGAAATAGAATAAAACACAAAGAAATGGAAAGGCATCTTGTGTTCATGGAGCAGAAGAATTAATAAAGTGTCCACACTATCCAAAGCCAAAGATAACACACCTTTCAATTTCAAATTTTACTACAAATTACAGTATTTACGACAATATGGTATTGGCCTAAAAATAGACACATAGGACAATGAAACAATACAGGATCCAGAATTAAATCCTTGTATGTACAGTCAACTAATATTCAACAATGAAGGCAAGAACAGCCAATCTTGAAAGGATAGTCTCTTCTTTCTCCTCTGAGGAAACTAGATTAACACAGTTCAGTCACTCAGTTGTGTCCGACTCTTTGCGACCCCATGAATCACAGCATGCCAGGCCTCCATGTCCATGACCATCTCCCAGAGTTCACTCAGACTCACGCCCATCGAGTCCGTGAGGCCATCCAGCCATCTCATCCTCTGTCGTCCCCTTCTCCTCCTCCTCCCAATCCCACCCAGCATCAGAGTCTTTTCCAATGAGTCAACTCTTCACATGAGGTGGCCAAAGTACTGGAGTTTCAGCTTTAGCATCATTCCTTCCAAAGAAATACAATGTCCACCAAAGTGGACATTTGATAAGAATAATGTTGTTGTTCAGTCACTAAGTTGTGTCCCACTCTTTGCAACTCCATGGACTACAGCATGCCAGGTTTCCCTGTTCTTCACCATCTCCTGGAGTTTGCTCAAATTCATGTCCATTGATAATAAAAATAGCTTCTGCTAATCCGGTGCTTACTCTATGGCAGCCTTTGTGCCTAGAGCTTAGAGATTCGAGATACAAAAACCTAGAGGAGAGAGACAAATGAAGATAGAGATTAGAGTGATGTGTCTACAAATCAAAGAACACTAAACTGGCAGACAGCCACCAAAAGGGAGAGAGGCAGGAAATGAATTTGTCTTCAGAGCCTATGGAAGGAACCAATCTTGTCAAGGCATTGATTAAGGGATTCTGGCTTCTAGAATTGTGAGAGAATACATATCTGTTGTTTACAGCCATCACATTTGTGCTAATTTGTTACAGCAGCCCAGGACACTAATAAAAACATTTAATCTGTCAATAACCTTGTGATAAGTAATATTATCCCCATTTTACTGAAAAGGAGATTAAAGAGAACAGTGGTTCAGTAACTTGTCAGTTCAGTTCAGTCAGTCAGTCATTAGTCCTGTCTGACTCTTTGTGACCCATGGACTGCAGCACACCAGGGCTCCCAGTCCATCACCAACTCCCAGAACCAACTCAAACTCATACCCATTGAGCCAGTGATACCATCCAACCATCTCATCCTCTGTTTTCCCCTTCTTCTCCCGACTTCAATCTTTCCCAGCATCAGGGTCTTTTCTGATGAGTCACTTCGCATCAGGTGGTCGAAGTATTGGAGTTTCAGCTTCAGCATCAGTCAATTTGCAGGATTGATTTCCTTTAGGGTGGATTGGTTGGATCTCCTTGCAGTCCAAGGGACTCTCAACAGTCTTCTACAAACACCACACTTCAAAAGCATCAATTCTTCAGTGCTGAGTTTTCTTTATATTCCAAATCTCAGATCTGTATATGACTACTGGAAAACCAAAGTTTTGACTAGATGGACGTTTGTTGGCAAAGTAATGTCTCTGCTTTTTAATACACTGTCTAGGTTGGTCATAACTTTTCTTCCAAGGACCAAGCGTCTTTTAATTTCATGGCTGCAGTCACTGCCTGCAGTGATTTTGGAGCCCCCCCAAAATAAAGTCTCTCACTGTTTGCATTGTTTCCCCATCTATTTGCCATGAAGTGATGGGACCGGAAGCCATGATCTTTTCTGAATGTTGAGTTTTAAGCCAACTTTTTCACTCTCTTCTTTCACTTTCATCAAGAGGCTCTTTAGTTCTTCTTCACTTTTTGCCATAAAGGTGATGTCACCTGCATTTCTGAGATTATTGATATTTATCCCAGCAGTCTTGATTCCAGCTTGTGCTTCTTCCAGCCCAGCATTTCACATGATGTACTCTGCATATAAGTTAAATAAGCAAGGTGACAAAATATAGCCTTGACGTACTCCTTTCCTGATTTGGAACCAGTCTGTTGTTCCATGTCCAGTTAAAATTGTTGCTTCTTGGCCTGCATAGAGATTTCCAAGAAAGCAGGTCAGGTGGTCTGATAGTCCCATCTCTTAAGAATTTTCCACAGTTTGTTGTGATCTACACAGTCAAAGGTTTTCACATAGTCAATAAAATAAATTAGATATTTTTTCTGGAACTCTTGCTTTTACAATGATTCAACAGATTTTGGCAATTTGATCTCTGGTTCCTCTGGCTTTTCTAAAACCAGCTTGATCATCTGGAAGTTCATGGTTCACCTACTGTTGAAGCCTGGCTTGGAGAATTTTGAGCATCACTTCGCTCATGTGTGAGATGAGTGCAATTGTGTGGTAGTTTGAGCCTTCTTTGGCATTGCCTTTCTTTGGGACTGGAATGAAAACTGACCTTTTCCAGTCCTGTGGCCACTGCTGAGTTTTCCAAATTTGCTGGCATATTGAGTGCAGCACTTTCACAGCACCATCTGCTCATGTGTGAGATGAGTGCAATTGTGTGGTAGTTTGAGCCTTCTTTGGCATTGCCTTTCTTTGGGACTGGAATGAAAACTGACCTTTTCCAGTCCTGTGGCCACTGCTGAGTTTTCCAAATTTGCTGGCATATTGAGTGCAGCACTTTCACAGCACCATCTTTTAGGATTTGAAATAGCTCAACTGGAATTCCATCACCTCCACTGCCTTTGTTCGTAGTGATGCTTCCTAAGGCACACTTGACTTCACATTCCAGGATGTCTGTCTCTAGGGGAGTGATCACACTATCATGATAATCTGGGTCATAAAGATCATTTTGTATAGTTCTTCTGTGTATTCCTGCCACCTCTTAATATATTCTGCTTTTGTTAGGTCCATACTATTTCTGTCCTTTATTGAGCCCATCGGGAAGATCCCCTGGAGAAGGAAACGGCAATCTACTCCGGTATTCTTGCCTGGAGAATCCCATGGACAGAGGAGCCTGGTGGGCTACAGTCCATGGGATCGCAAAGAGTCAGACACAACTGAGCGACTTCACCTTCACCTTCACCTTTGCATGAAATGTTCCCTTGGTATCTCTAATTTTCTTGAAGAGATCTCTAGTCTTTCCCATTCTATTGTTTTCCTCTATTTCTATGCATTGATCATTGAGGAAGGCTTCTTATCTCTCCTCGCTATTCTTTGGAACTCTGCATTCAAATGGGTACATCTTTCCTTTCCTCGTTTGCCTTTCACTTCTCTTCTTTTCACAGCTATTTGTAAGGCCTCCTCAG
>SJYX01011525.1:146958-159333 GCA_006410675.1 Oreotragus oreotragus
TTGTCTGTTGTGATCTCTCCATTTTCATTTCTGATTTTATTGATTTGATTTTTCTCCCTTTGTTTCTTGATGAGTCTGGCTAATGGTTTGTCAATTTTATTTATCTTTTCAAAAAACCAGCTTTTGGCTTTGTTGATTTTTGCTATGGTCTCTTTTGTTTCTTTTGCATTTATTTCTGCCCTAATTTTTAAGATTTCTTTCCTTCTACTAACTCTGGGGTTCTCCATTTCTTCCTTTTCTAGTTGCTTTAGGTGTAGAGTTAGGTTATTTATTTGACTTTTTTCTTGTTTCCTGAGGTATGCCTGTATTGCTATGAACTTTCCTCTTAGCACTGCTTTTATAGTGTCCCACAGGTTTTGGGTTGTTGTGTTTTCATTTTCATTCATTTCTATGCATATTTTGATTTCTTTTTTGATTTCTTCTGTGATTTGTTGGTTATTCAGAAGCGTGTTGTTCAGCCTCCATATGTTGGAATTTTTAATAGTTTTTCTCCTGTAATTGAGATCTAATCTTAATGCATTATGGTCAGAAAAGATGCTTGGAATGATTTCGATTTTTTTGAATTTATCAAGGTTAGATTTATGGCCCAGGATGTGATCTATCCTGGAGAAGGTTCCGTGAGCACTTGAGAAAAAGGTGAAATTCATTGTTTTGGGGTGAAATATCCTATAGATATCAATTAGGTCTAACTGGTCTATTCTTTAATGATGGTAAAATTCAGATACTGTGTTGGCATAGAAATAAATGAGTTTTTAGTTGGCAGATCACTTTTGTAAGCTTTCTACATCTCACTCATTGAAATCAAATATTCTAAATAAAGCAAACAGACTTATTGAAAATGCAAAGTAAAGAAAATAAAGCAAATAGGAATATGCCACCTTAGGCAGGGGTTTGGCAGGTTTGCTGTGGAGGCCTCCAACAAATTCAAAATTTGGTAGCAGAAGGCAAGGGAATTCAAAATTACAGTAGGTTCAGATGAGCCACATCTCAGCTTTCCCCACTGTCTCTGATAATGTAGTGGGTCTTCTTGAAAGGAAAAACAAAAACAAAAGCAAGAAGGAAGATTAGACAAAATGAGAATGCTATGTGAATATTTTAAGTAATGTGAATATGCCATGTGAATATTTTAAGTAATTTTTAGAAATGAGCTTAGAATGATACAGCCAAAGGTGTTTGAAAGTGTCTCTTCTTTGATAAAGCAATTAGATATGGGTATAATGTAATATGCATGTGTATTCAGTCTCTCAGTCATGTCCAGCTCTTTGAGACCCCATGGATTGTAGCCTGCCAGGCTCCTCTGTCCGTGGGATTCTGCAGGCAAGAATAATGGAGTGGGTTGCTGCGTCCTCCTCCAGGGAATCTTCCCAACCCAGGGATCAAACCTGGGTCTGTTGCATCTCCTGCATTGGCAGGCAGATTCTTTACCACCAAGCCACTTGCGAAGCCCTATAATATAATAATATAACAATAGAATAATATAATATTATATTATAATATGGGCTTCCCTTTTTGTTCAGCTGGTAAAGAATCCACCTGCAATACGGGAGACCTAGGTTCTATCCCTGGGTTGGGAAGATTCCCTGGAGAAAGGAAAGGTTACCCACTCCAGTATTCTGGCCTGGAGAATTCCATGGACTGTATAGTCCGTGGGGTTGAAAAGAGTTGGACACGAATAATACAGTATAGAAACTGAGATAACCAAATAGAAAGAATTTCTACATCCTATCTAGATACTTGTGCTCCAAATATGTGTGTCATTTCTCAATTTAAATGACTTCATATATCAAGAAATTTTATGGGGTTTCCAGTGATTTTTTTTAAGTTAAAAAAATTTAGTAAGTTGGATATATAATTGCTTGGAGAATTTCCAAGTTCTTCAGTTTGTGGCTTGTTACTTCCTAAATGTTCTGTGTTAATGATGGTCCACAGGGTTCTACTTTCAGTTCAGTTCAGCTCAGTTCTCAGTTGTGTTCGACTCTTTGTGACGCCATGGACTGCAGCATACCAGGTCTCCCTGTCCATCACCAACTCCCAGAGCTTACTAAAATTCATGTCCATTAAGTCAGTGATGCCACCCAACCATCTCATCCTCTGTCATCCCCTTCTTTTCCCACCTTCAATCTCTCCCAGCATCAGGGTCTTTTCAAATGAGTCAGCTCTTCGCATCAGGTGGCCAAAGTATTGGAGTTTCAGCTTCAACATTAGTCCTTCCAATGAATATTCAGAACTGATTTCCTTTAGAACTGACTGGTTATATCTCCTTGCTATCCAAGGGACCCTCAAGAGTTTTCTCCAAGACCACAATTCAAATCATTAATTCTTCAGTGCTCAGCTTTCTTTATAGTCCAACTCTCACATCCATACATGACTACTGGAAAAACCATAANTGTGCCTGTCTCTTATACACATCTATCTCCTTGCAGTCCAAGGGACTCTCAAGAGTCTTCTCCAACACCACAGTTCAAAAGCATCAATTCTTCAGTGCTCAGCTTTCTTTATAGTCCAACTCTCACATCCATACATGACTACTGGAAAAACCATAACTTTGACTAGATGAACCTTTGTTGGCAAAGTTGTCTCTGCTTTACAATATGCTTTCTAGGTTGGTCATAGCTTTTCTTTTAAGGAGCAAGCATCTTTTAATTTCATGAATGCAGTCACCATGTATAGTGATTTTGGAGCCCAAGAAAATAAAGTCTGTCATTGTTTCCACTGTTTTCCCATCTATTTGCCATGAAGTGATGAGACCAGATGCCATGATCTTAGTTTTCTGAATGTTGAGCTTCAAGCCAACTTTTTCACTCTCCTCTTTCACTTTCATCAAGAGGCTGTTTAGTTCTTCACTTTCTGCCATAAGGGTGATGTCATCTGAACATCTGAGGTTATATATATCAATATATTTCCCCCAGCAATCTTGATTCCAGCTTGTGCTTTATCCAGCCTGGCATTTCTCATGATGTACTCTGCATATAAGTTAAATAGTTCAGTTCAGTTCAGTCGTTCAGTCGTGTCTGACTCTTTGTGACCCCATGAACTGCAGCACACTCAGCCTCCCTGCCCATCACTAACTCCTTAAGTTTACCCAAACCCATGTCCGTTGAGTCAGTGATGTCATCTTCTAACCATTTCATCCTCTGTCGTCCCCTTCTCCTCCTGCCTTCAATCTTTCCCGACACCAGGGTCTTTTCAAATAAGTCAGCTCTTTGCATCAGGTGGCCAAAATATTGGAGTTTCAGCTTCAACATCAGTCCTTCCAAACAACCAGGGTGAAAATATACAGCTATGATGTACTCTTTTCCCTATTTGGAACCAGTCTGTTGTTCCATATCCACTTCTAACTATTGCTTCTTGACCTGCATACAAGTTTCTCAGGAGGCAGGTAAAGTGATCTGGTATTCCCATCTCTTTAAGAATTCTCCAGTTTGTGGTCATCTACACAGTCAAAGGCTTTGGTATAGTTGATAAAGCAGAAGCAGATATTTTTTTGGAACTCTCTTGCTTTTTTGATGACCCAACAGATGTTGGCAATTTCATCTCTGGTTCTACTTTGCTCTATAATTTAAGTGTTTCTGTGTTATTTATGAGATCAGTGGATCATTTTATATTTTCATTTCATCTTTACACTTATAGGAGAAAAATTCTTGGAACTTTATACAAATACACTTTCTGAGGCACCAGAAAAGTTAGGGCTCATCCTAAAAACTAAAAGATAACTTACCTAAGCACTTCACTGTAAAACAGATTCCATTTGTTTACATTAAATGCCTGGAAACAGAAGTCAAAATAAAGTACATATATCATATTTTTTAGCCTTTCCATGAATGTTATATGGTCATTTAGTTCTGACATAATAACAGGTATCTAGGAGAAGGAAATGGCAACCCACTCCAGTATTCTTGCCTGGAGAATCCCAGGGATGGGGGAACCTGGCGGGCTGCCACCTATGGGGTTGCACAGAGTCAGCCACGACTGAAGCAACTTAGTAGCAGCAGCAGTAGGATGGTGGGAATGGAATTTTCCCACTATATTTTTCAATTGAATAACCAGGGGTGAAACAAAGACTGTACATTAAAGGTATTTTAAGTATCTCAGCAAGCAACTCACCACAAGTCCAATGGCATCTGTAAGAACGACCTTGAACCTTGATTCCTGTAGCTTTGTCGTAAGTTTCTTGTTTGAAACAACATCTTCTCAAAACTTCATAGTAGTATCAAAATATTCCAAAATTGCATTTTTCAGCATGGAGAAATGTGTCAAAATGAGTGCTTTGACACATTCATCCACACATCTTCACAAAATGCTTGATAAAATTTTTGTAATCATCGTTAGCTAAAGATGCATGGAAAACCTCAAACTTAATAGCAGATGGTTTGTTGGGATCAATAAGAATGGAAACTGAAGATGTCAAAACAGTCAGATCACGACCCCTTGTTTCAAGTTGATCCAGAATCATCTTCATGTTAATCCAATAACTATGTTCCACTGGCCATGCCAGCACCTTTCCACAACTTCCAGAGCTAAAGTAGCAAGTCAACTTTAGCAGCAACAGAAATGACGGACATTTCATGGACATCTTATTCATATGCAAAAATTGCTGAATCCTTTTGCCATTGCTCATGCTTATATATCTTCATGCTTATGAGGTGGTACCCCATGTCCAAGGTCAGAGAAACCCCAGTAAGAGGATAGGTGCTGGAATGGCAGCTGCACAGCTCTGAAGTGGCTGTGAGGAGGTACCCCATGACCCAGGGCAAAGGAGAAGCCTAAGAAAGATGGTAGGAGGAGTGAATTTGTGTTTAGAATCAAACCCCATTACCTCTACAGATTCTCAGAGGGCTCAAACAAACTTTGTGTGCACCAGTACCCAGGGACCGTACAGAGACAGAGCTGTGTTGAGCATCTCCTGTGGAGGTACAGGTCAGCAGTGGACTGCCACAGAGACAGGGACTCTGGGTGAAGCAGACTTGGGTATGGCATAAGCCCTCTTGGAGGAGATCACCATTAACCCCACCATAGAGCTGCCAGAACTTACACAGGACTGGGAAATAGATTCTTGGAGGGCACAAACAGAACCTTGTGTGCACCAGGACCCAGGAGAAAGGGGCAGTGACCCCACAAGAGACTGACCCAGACTTGCCTGGAAGTGTCCAGGAATCTCCAGTGGAGGTATGGGTCAGTTTTGGCCTGCTGTAAGGTTGGAGGCAGTGGGTGTAGAAGTACATGCATAGGATCTTTTGAAGGAGGTCCCATTAACTTCATTACCTCCACCATAGTTTGGCCCCAGGTAAATAGTGGGGAGGGAACACAGCTCCACCCATCAATAGAAAATTGGATTACAGATTTACTGAATATGGCCCTGTCCATCAGAACAAGACCCAGTTTCACCTTCATTCAGTCTCTCTCATCAGGAAGCTTCCATAAGCCTCTTATCCTTCTCTGTGAGAGGGCAGACAGAATGAAAACCACAATCACAGAAAACTAACCAATCTGATCACATGGACCACAGCCTTGTCTAACTCAATGAAACTATGAGCCATGCCATGTAGGGCCACCCAAGATGGACGGCTCATGGTGGAGAGATCTGACAAAGCGTCGTCCACTGGAGAAGGGAATGGCAAACCACTTCAGTTTTCTTGCCTTGAGAACCCCAGGAACAGTATGAAAAGGCAAAAAGATAGGACACTGAAAGATGAACTCCCCAGGTCAGTAGGTGCTCAAATACTACTGGAGATTAATGAAGAAATAACTCCAGAAAGAATGAAGAGACAGAGCCAAAGCAAAAACAACACCCAGTTGTGGATGTGACTGGTGATAGAAGCAAAGTCCAATGTTATAAAGAGCAACATTGCATAGGAAGCTCGAATGTTAGGTCCATGAATCAAGGCAAATTGGAAGTGGTCAAACAGGAGACGGCAAGAGTGAACATTGACATTTTAGGAATCAGTGAACTAAAATGGACTGGAATGGGTGAATTTAACTCAGATGACCATTATATCTACTACTGTGGGCAAGAATCCCTTAGAAGAAACAGAGTAGCCATCACAGTCAACAAAAGAGTCTGAAATGCAGTACTTGAATGTAATCTCAAAAGCGACAGAATGATATCTGTTCGTTTCCAAGGCAAACCATTCAATATCATAGTAATCCAAATCTGTGCCCTGACCAGTAATACTGAAGAAGCTGAAGTTGAATGGTTCTATGAAGACCTACAAGACCTTCTAGAACTAACACCCCCAAAAGATGTCCTTTTCATTATAGGGGACTGGAATGCAAAACTAGGAAGTCAAGAAACACCTGGAGTAACAGAAAAATTTGGCCTGGAGTACAGAATGAAGCAGAGCAAAGGCTAATAGAGTTTTGCCAAGAGAGCGCACTCGTCATAGCAAACACCCTCTTCCAACAACACAAGAGAACTTTACACATGGACATCACCATATGGTCAACACTGAAATTAGATTGATCATATTCTTTTCAGCCAAAGATGGAGAAGCTCTATACAGTCAACAAAAACAAGACCAGGAGCTGACTGTGGCTCAGATCATGAACTCCTTATTACCAAATCCAGACTNATATGGTCAACACTGAAATTAGATTGATCATATTCTTTTCAGCCAAAGATGGAGAAGCTCTATACAGTCAGCAAAATCAAGAGTGGGAGCTGATTGTGGCTCAGATCATGAATTCCCTATTGCCAAATTCAGACTTAAATTGAAGAAAGTAGGGAAAACCTTTAGACCATTCAGGTATGATATGAATCAAATCCCTTGTGATTATGCTGTGGAAGTGAGAAATAGATTTAAAGGACTAGATCTGATAGAGTGTCTGATGAACTATGGATGGAGGTTTGTGACATTGTACAGGAGACAGGGATCAAGACCATCCTTAAGAAAAAAAAAAAAAAAATCCAAAAAGCAAAATGGTTGTCTGAGGAGGCCTTACAAATATCTGTGAAAAGAAGAGACGCGAAAAGCAAAGGAGATAAGGAAGATATATCCATTTGAATGCAGAGTTCTAAGGAATAGCAAGGAGAGATAAGAAAGACTTCTTCAGCAATCAATGCAAAGAAATAGAGGAAAACAATAGAATGGGAAGACTAGAGATTTCTTCAAGAAAATTAGAGATACCAAGGAAATATTTCATGCAAAGATGGACTCAATATAGGAAAGAAATGGTATTGACCTAACAGAAGCAGAAGATATTAAGAAGAGGTGGCAAGAAAACACAGAAGATATATACAGAAAAGATCTATCTTCAGGACCCAGATAATCATGATGGTGTGATCACTCACTAGAGCCAGCCATCCTGGAATATGAAGTCAAGTGGGCCTTAGGAAGCATCACTATGAACAAAGCCAGTGGGGGTGATGGAATTCCAGTTAAGCTATTTCAAATCCTGAACGATGATGCTGTGAAAGTGCTGCATTCAATATGCCAGCAAATTTGGAAAACTCAGCAGTGGCCACAGGACTGGAAAAGGTCAGTTTTCATTCCAATCCCTAAGAAAGGCAATGCCAAAGAATGCTCAAACTACCGCACAATTGCACTCATCTCACACGCTAGTAAAATAATGCTCAAAATTCTCCAAGCTAGGCTTCAACAGTAGGTGAACCGTGAACTAGATGTTCAAGATGGTTTCAGAAAAGGCCGAGGAAACAGAGATCAAATCGCCAACATCCTCTGGATCATCGAAAAAAGCAAGAGACTTCCAGAAAAACATCTATTTCTGCTTTATTGACTATGTCAAAGCCTTTGACTGTGTGGATCACAATAAACTGTGGGAAATTCTGAAAGAAATGGGAATATCACTCCACCTTACTTGCCTCTTGAGAAATCTGTATTCAGGTCAAGAAGCAACAGTTAGAACTAGACATGAAACAGACTGGTTCCAAATAGGTAAAGGAGTACATTAAGGTTGAGTATTTTCACCCTGTGATGTTTGGATGTCATCACCAACTCAATGGAGATGAGTTTGGGTAAACTCTGGAAGTTGCTGATGGACAAGGAGGCCTGGCGTGCTGTAGTTCATGGGGTCGCAAAGTGTTGGACACAACTGAGTGACTGAAGCAAACTGATGCTTATATCCAAAGAGAAATCAGTCAGGAAGTTAAATTATAACAGCTCCACCTCAAGTAAATATATAAATAGCAGATGTGGAAAGCAACTGAAAGGGCAAAGTGTAGAACACTTCCAGATTATACAGTGTGTTTAATATTGATTTGTCAGTCATCACACATTTAAATATTGATGTCCTAGCACAGAACGTCAACTATATCTTGTAAGGGATAAAAAGTATAAAAATAATAGCAAGTGAGAGGTTCTTGTGACTGCGGCCCCTTTGACACAGAATTAGAAATAAAGTGACATCAGCAAGTTGGAGGGTTAGGAGGGTCCCAACATTTGTATTCCCCTATAAAATCTACAAAAACAATAAATGCACAATTAGAAACCATTGAAAAATGTATAGAACTAAAATTTAAATTCTCTTCATTGGAAATTCAGTGTATTCTTTAAGATCATTTTCTCTGTGGTACACAAATTTATATATGTTTAATTTTATGTCCAAAGAAGAATGTCATGCTTATTTTTTGTAATTTTTGCAACTTGTTATTTACTTAGTAATGTGACATGGACAGTATTCAACAATATTGTCCATAATCCATCTGTTTTCTCTCATGGCTGTATAACGCATACCTATGTTGTAAGTTAGTGTGTTCATAAACTGATAGCAATTTAAGTGCTAGTGGGAATTCAGTATATAATTATGAACCCACCTACCAATGCAGGAAACATAAAAGATGTGGGTTTGATCCCTGGGTTTGGAAAATCCCCTGGAGGAGGGCATGGCAACCCACTGCAGTATTCTTGTCTGGAGAATCCATGGACAGAAGAGCCTGGCAGGCTACAGTCCATGGGGTGGCAAGAAGTCAGACACGACTGAAGTGACTTAGCATGCATGAACTGTATGCAGTTCTGTATACAGTTTCTTGGTTTCTGTATGACAGATAACCAAGATGTAGAGTTGCAGTGTTAAACAGTACATTTAAATTTTATTTTCGAAGGGTATCTCCACATTATACATACAGAAAAATAGTTCTCCTATATTATTTGTTCTGAAAATTATTTTTGGAAAATAATTTACTTTAAACAAATTTTAAATTATGAAAATATGATAACACATTTACAGAAGACTTGGAAAATGCAGTTACATATAGTTCCCTGTATATTACAATTTTTAGGTAGATAAGATTTTTAGTTAGAATTTCAATATCAAACTCTCAGAAATTAATAGAATGCATCTATAGAGAAGTAGAAGAATATAGTAGACCTGAAAAGCATCATGAATCAATTCAACATATTAAGATTTATGCAATTTTTACACAACAGTAGGATACAAATTCTACTCAAGTTCCCATAGACTATAAACTAGGAGACACTGAAACATATTTAGAGACATAAGTGACTTAAATTCCATTTCCCAAAGCACTAGTGACCTTTGTCCCTTTTTATATGTCATCAGCCATTTCACTTTTATGACTTTCTTATTCATCTTCATCTATTTTCATATTGGACTGTTTGACTTTTTGTTGGGGATTTGGAGTAATTCTCACTGTACAATAATGACAAACCCTTTTTTTGTTACAAGTGTTGCAGGATAGATTTGTGGAAAATTATTTAGAACTATATGTGTGATTTAATAATATATCTACTATGGTGCCATATTAATTTCATATTTTTTAAACATGGCAATTATGTTGAGAGGCAGTATGGAAAATTCTATGGTACATTTTTCCTATCATNCAATAATGACAAACCCTTTTTTTGTTACAAGTGTTGCAGGATAGATTTGTGGAAAATTATTTAGAACTATATGTGTGATTTAATAATATATCTACTATGGTGCCATATTAATTTCATATTTTTTAAACATGGCAATTATGTTGAGAGGCAGTATGGAAAATTCTATGGTACATTTTTCCTATCATTCCCCAAGCATCAATTTATTTTTAAATAATTTGAATAAATTATGCCTTAGACTGATGAATGTTTGTTATATGACTTAAATGGTGGTCCTCTTGGTCAATAAGATCCATTTCCTCACCTGGACCACCTTGATTATAAACTGCTTTCCTATGTGTAGTTTACAAAAGTGACTTCAGACTGCTTTCATTTGATTTACCAATTTTCCATAAACTTTATGTAATTTTTGTGTTCTGCCCATTGTTATCTGATTGTGTAAGTCAGAGGTGTCTATGCACGCCATGTGAAACACTGTTATAACATATTCAATGATTTTTTAGTAAAACTTCTGATTTAAAATAATAAACTTCAATATTTACCCATTTACTTTTATATAATTTTCATCNATTTTTGTGTTCTGCCCATTGTTATCTGATTGTGTCAGTCAGAGGTGTCTATGCATGCCATGTGAAACACTGTTATAACATATTCAATGATTTTTTAGTAAAACTTCTGATTTAAAATAATAAACTTCAATATTTACCCATTTACTTTTATATAATTTTCATCAGCTTTCATCTTGGTATGACGTTTTTCTAAATCTTAAACCATTAAAACATTCCTTGTAAACAAATTTTGAAAGAAGGTGCTGAATTGTGAAAAGCCATTTTGTCACAGGAAGATAGGAGCCTTTTCATAACTCCTTCCTGTTGAAATAAGCTGGAAGAATTCCACCTATGGGGCATTCCTGCTTTGGGACCCAAATACAGCTATTCCCTTTTCCTCTTCATTCCTGTTTCAGCAAACTTTCGGCAACAGAACAGAAAACATTTTGTGATGACAAATACAGCAGCTGCCACACAGGCCAGCAGAAACCCGATCACGTCCAGAGAGTGGTACTGGAACCAGGTGAGCTTGTGGGCGGCGGGTCGCAGGTACTTGGCTCCTTTGTGGCGCATGACAAATTCGATCCAGAATACTGCTCGGTCAAGGGGCTTTATAGGCTGATCACGTTGAATGGTTGATAACCACATAGCATTCCGTTTATACCTGAAGGAAAATCAAAGAGACATCAATTTATAGAATGAACTAGAAAAGTTAAATATGTGAAAGTTCCATGCAGAGAGAGGAAATGAGTGCCACATAGAGTGGAAGAACAATTGACTGTTTTTCTAAGAGATAACTATAGAGATTTAAGCTCATCGGCCTGGAAAAGGAAATGGCAATCCACTCCAGTATTGTTGGTGGAGAATTTTATGGACAGAGAATCCTGGCAGGCTACAGTCCATGGGGTCACAAAGACCTGGATATGACTAAGCAACTGAACACACGCACAGGAGCTTATGGGCTAGAATTTGTTGAATGCATAGGATTTCAAGCTATGAAGAAAAGAGAAGACAAGAGAGAAGCATCTGTAGCTTGAGAATAGAATAAGTTAAATTGTGAAGGTGAAAAGAAAAGAAATACATGACTTGAGCTATCCAGTAAGGAATTGTTAAGAGATCTGGCAGAGAAGCTTTGAAACCATATCGTAATCCAGAGATAGGAGGTAAATACATCATGAGCTTCAGAGACATGGCCAGACAGCACTGGCCAGGAGGTGGTGTCGACCTTGTATTAGTGAAGCAGTGGTTAAAGTGTGGAAGTGAATTGCCTTTGTTTGAATTCTGACTCTGACACTTACCTTGCTGCATGCTTTTTAAACTCCCTTTCTCAGTTTTTCATTGTTAAATGGAATGCATAGCAATAGTATCCTATCTGACTATTTGGAGGAATAATATTATTAGTATACAGTAGACTCAGTAAATTTTCCCTAATATTATTGTTGTTTTTCCCGCTAATTATTTTAGAATACAGAGTATGCCAAATATTTCACCTTCAGGCTTTTGAGTTTTATTTGTTTTTACTGTTGAAATGATGATGGACTAACAGACAAGGAAGGAGGAATAAAGCAATATGATGCATGAACTTTAAAATAACAGTGTGGTAACAATGGAGGTAACTTCTCTCCCTGTTCTGTAAAAAACTCAGGGGGAGCATTGGGTATTTGAGAAGAGGGTAGTATTTCAGAAATACTTTTAATAGAGTAGGGAAAGTTTATAATGAAGAAGTTACTGAATATGTATAACGGACTTAGTACAATGTGTACCATATCATAAATAGCCAATATATATCAAGCAATACATTATCTTTGTTTGTTGATGCTAACTTTACATTATTAAAAATTAAAAAATACACAAAGATACTAGACAGAGTTACTTTTACATAAAACTGCCTACTGAAACATATATTTCTTTTAAAAAGAAAAAATATTCTTCTTATGGCAGTCATTTAGTATAATATTTGTGCTAAAATTAAAATTAAATAACACTGGTTTTTTTTTTTTTAAATAACACTGTTTTTAAAGCACAAATGTCCA
>SJYX01011525.1:165610-205612 GCA_006410675.1 Oreotragus oreotragus
TGGACTGCAAGGAGATCCAACCAGTCCATTCTGAAGGAGATCAACCCTGCGATTTCTTTGGAAGGAATGATGCTAAAGCTGAAACTCCAGTACTTTGGCCACCTCATGCGAAGAGTTGACTCATTGGAAAAGACTCTGATGCTGGGAGGGATTGGGGGCAGGAGGAGAAGGGGACGACCGAGGATGAGATGGCTGGATGGCATCACGGACTCGATGGACGTGAGTCTGAGTGAACTCCGGGAGATGGTGATGGACAGGGAGGCCTGGCGTGCTGCGATTCATGGGGTCGCAAAGAGTTGGACACCACTGAGCGACTGAACTGAACTGAACTGAACTCTTGATGGATGCTTGGGTTTCTTCAACCTCTTGGTTCTTGTGAATAGTGCTTTCATGAACATGGTGTGTAAATATCTCATCCTAATTTTATAACTAACTTCAATTTTTTATATATATCCCCAGAAGGAGAATTGTTGACCTATATGGTAATTCTATTTTTTATTTTTTGAGGAATCTCCATAAGGTTTTCATTAATGGCTCTCTTTAAACAGATGTTATCCTGAGATCCTTGGGAAGGAGATATGTAATATGAGGTTAATTTCTTCTAATATATGTATTTGTGCAAATGTGTATGTGTGTAAAAGCAAGAAAAAGACTGTAGTGAGGAGATACTATTAAACAATGCTACACTCAGATTCTTCATCAATAATGTTATTGATTACTAACATAGATCATTGGAAACATTTGCTTCCCTTGTGGCTCAGTTGGCAAAGAATCCACTTGCAATGTGGGAGACCTGTGTTCGATCCCTCAGTTGGGAAGATCCCCTGAAGAAGAGAATGGCAACCCACTCAGGTATTCTGGCCTGGAGAATTCCATGGACTGTATAGTCCACAGGGTCACAGAGAAAGAATCGGACACAACTGAGCAACTTTCAGTTTCACTTTTTGCTTCATCTTAATTATTTATTATTATAATCCTACTAAATCATTTATTTATTACTTACATTCTGGTGAGTTATTTTAGTTTCATCATTTGTATTTTATTTCCCTGACTATTAGTACTAAGAAAAAGTTATGATTCTAATGACTTTCTCATTCTTTCAGCTCTATAATCCTTATACCTTACCTTAAACTTTGCCAATATTTCCCAGACTCTCTCTCTAAATTACTAATCACTGACAATGAGGAGTCTGGTATTGCTGTTTGTATGTTGTACGAAAGAGTCCTATGAGTCCTATATGTAGAACCCAGATATATATCTGTGTATTTATATATTTGAGTGATCATATTGCTGAGTTTGTTTCAGTTCAGTTCAGTTGCTCAGTCGTGTCTGACTCTTTGCGACCCCATGAACCGCAGCATGCCAGGTCAGTATAGTCCACAGGGTCACAGAGAAAGAATCGGACACAACTGAGCAACTTTCAGTTTCACTTTTTGCTTCATCTTAATTATTTATTATTATAATCCTACTAAATCATTTATTTATTACTTACATTCTGGTGAGTTATTTTAGTTTCATCATTTGTATTTTATTTCCCTGACTATTAGTACTAAGAAAAAGTTATGATTCTAATGACTTTCTCATTCTTTCAGCTCTATAATCCTTATACCTTACCTTAAACTTTGCCAATATTTCCCAGACTCTCTCTCTAAATTACTAATCACTGACAATGAGGAGTCTGGTATTGCTGTTTGTATGTTGTACGAAAGAGTCCTATGAGTCCTATATGTAGAACCCAGATATATATCTGTGTATTTATATATTTGAGTGATCATATTGCTGAGTTTGTTTCAGTTCAGTTCAGTTGCTCAGTCGTGTCTGACTCTTTGCGACCCCATGAACCGCAGCATGCCAGGTCTCCCTGTCCATCACCAACTCCTGGAATCCACCCAAACCCATGTCCATTGAGTTGGTGATGCCATCGAACTATCTCATCCTCTGTTGTCCCCTTCTCCTCCTGCCCTCAATCTTTCCCAGCATCAGGGTCTTTTCACATGAGTCAGCTCTTCACATCAGGTGGCCAAAGTATTGAAGTTTCAGCTTCAACATCAGTCCTTCCAATGAATATTCAGGACTGATCTCCTTTAGGATGGACTCGTTGGATCTCCTTGCAGTCCAAGGGACTCTCGAGAGTCTTCTCCAACACCACAGTTCAAAAGCATCAATTCTTCTGTGCTCATCTCTCTTTATAGTCCAACTCTCACATCCATACATGCCCACTGGAAAAACCATAGCCTTGACTAGATGGACATTTGTTGGCAAAGCAATGTCTCTGCTTTTCAATATGCTGTCTAGGTTGGTCATAACTTCCCTTCCAAAGAATAAGCCTTTTTTAACTTCATGGCTGCAGTCACCATCTGTGGTGATTTTGGAGCCCCCCAAAATA
This sequence comes from Oreotragus oreotragus, assembly GCA_006410675.1. NCBI lineage: Eukaryota > Metazoa > Chordata > Mammalia > Artiodactyla > Bovidae > Oreotragus > Oreotragus oreotragus. The sequence continues at coordinate 167,997 of SJYX01011525.1, forward strand.
AAGTCTGACACTGTTTCCCCATCTATTTCCAATGAAGTGATGGGACCAGATGCCATGATCTTAGTTTTCTGAATGTTGAGCTTTAAGCCAACTTTTTCAGTCTCCCCTTTCACTTTCATCAAAAGGCTTTTTAGTTCCTCTTCACTTTCTGCCATAAGGGTGGTGTCATCTGCATATCTGAGGTTATTGATATATCTCCCGGCAATCTTGATTCCAGCTTGTGCTTCTTCCAGCCCAGTGTTTCTCATGATGTACTCTGCATATAAGTTAAATAAGCAGCGTGACAATATAGAGCCTTGATGTACTACTCCTTTTCCTATTTGGAAGCAGTCTGTTGTTCCATGTCCAGTTCTAACTGTTGCTTCCTGACCTGCATATAGGTTTCTCAAGAGTCAGGTCAGGTGGTCTGGTATTCTCATTTTTTCAGAATTTTCCATAGTTTATTGTGATCCACATAGTCAAGGGCTTTGGCATAGTCAATACAACAGAAATAGATGTTTTCCTAGAACTCTCTTGATTTTTCCATGATCCAGAGGATATTGGCAATTTGATCTCCGGGTCCTCTGCCTTTTCTAAAACCAGCTTGAACATCTGGAATTTCATGGTTCACATATTGTTGAAGCCCAGCTTGGAGAATTCTGAGCATTACTTTACTAGCATGTGAGATGAGTGTAATTGTGTGGTAGTTTGAGCATTCTTTGGCATTGCCTTTCTTTGGGACTGGAATGAAAACTGACCTTTTCCAGTCCTGTGGCCACTGCTGAGTTTTCCAAATTTTCTGGCATATTGAGTGCAGTATTTTCACAGCATCATTTTTTTGGGATTTGAAATAGCTCAACTGGAATTCCATCACCTCCACTAGCTTTGTTCATAGTGATGCTTCCTAAGGCCCACTTGACTTCACATTCCAGGATGTCTGGCTCTAGGTGAGTGATCACATCATCGTGATTATCTTGATCTTGAAGATCTTTTTTTTACAGTTNCATCATTTTTTTGGGATTTGAAATAGCTCAACTGGAATTCCATCACCTCCACTAGCTTTGTTCATAGTGATGCTTCCTAAGGCCCACTTGACTTCACATTCCCGGATGTCTGGCTCGAGGTGAGTGATCACATCATCGTGATTATCTTGATCTTGAAGATCTTTTTTTTACAGTTCTTCTATGTATTCTTGCCACCTCTTCTTAATATCTTCTGCTTCTGTTAGGTCCATACCATTTCTGTACTTTATTGAGTTTGTTTACAGTTTCTTAATGTCACAGTAGGATGTACTATGTGTAACTGCTGTGAATGTGTAGTTCACATCAAACTAAATAAAGCTACTGGTGAAGCTGTCTTTGCTGGAATTGTTTTAGAGTTATTCTGTTGAGTAACCCCAGATCCTCATCAGTTCAAAGTAATTTTGTCACTAATATACTAGAATAAATCCACATTCCTCTATGTACTCTCCTAAAAAATTGTATGCTTAGAATTGTATTAGAATTATTTTGTCTTGTAGTGCTGTATACTTTCCAATATAAATTTTTTAATCTTCTATATTAGAATAATTCCACATTCCTCATTGTACTCTATTACAAAATAAATGCAGAGAAGCAGGTTTCCTGAATAGCTAGTGAAATTGATGTACATATCATTTAAACTTCTTTCCTTTTTTTCTGTTTTCAATTTATTATTTTTCTCTTCTGAGAATAATAGCTCAACCCTTCCATCATAAAATGTATATTTTTGACCCTACTTATGATCATAAAACATTTTTTAACCTATTTTTTAACAGAAAAAAAGAAAATGGAATCTTTTTTCAAACTTTAACCTTGCAGATTACATTGCATAGAAAATTCTTTAAAGATGTAATTTCACCCTGATGATATCAGTCTCAATATGAAGGTCAGTGAACTTTCCTATGACTCACATGGTGTGTGCATGCTCAGTCACCTCAGTCATGTCCTACTCTTCGCGACCCTGTAGGACTGTAACCTACTAGTCTCCTCTGTCCATGGGATTCTCCAGGCAAGAATACTGGAGTGAGTTGCCATGCCTTCCTCCAAGGAATCTTCCTGACCCAGGGATTGAACACACATCTCTTTTGGCTCCTGCATTACAGGTGGATTCTTTACCACTGAGCCATCAGGAATGACTGACTCACATGGTACATCCAGGTCATAGGTATATTTCCTTTTAGCAGTATTTAAAGTTACGTGTCTTCAGTATTTTGTCTCATTGTCTTACTACTCAAAGATGACTTTTCTCTGCTCTGGNTTTGGCTCCTGCATTACAGGTGGATTCTTTACCACTGAGCCATCAGGAATGACTGACTCACATGGTACATCCAGGTCATAGGTATATTTCCTTTTAGCAGTATTTAAAGTTACGTGTCTTCAGTATTTTGTCTCATTGTCTTACTACTCAAAGATGACTTTTCTCTGCTCTGGAAGATTCATCTCTATCATATTGTGATACAGCCTTTCTTTAAAAATTAATCACTGATGTGGACTGATTATTCTCCTTCTCTGACATCTTTATGAAAATAATACAAGCTTATGGCAAAAGCATGCAAAATACAAAAAGTTTTAAAAATGAAATAAGGTATACTACTGAGTAAGGATATCCTTAGTTTAAAATTCATACACTTTTTAAAAAGAATAAAATATATTTGACATAAAGTATTATGTAACTTAAGGCATATAATATATTGATTTTATACATTTACATATTGTAATAAGTTTGCCATTTTAATGATGTGTGCATCTCCATAATGTCACACAATTATATTTTCTCTTTTTTTGGTTGTAATAACTAAGATCTAGTCTCAGCATGCTTGATAATTATAATATTGTTGTCTACATTCACTGTTTTGTACCTTATATCTCTAACACTTATTTACTCTGAGATGCAAGTTTGTACCCTTAAAAACATCTCTTTATTTCTCTCAGCCCTTAGCCGCTGGTAACCACTACCATATTACTCTCTTTTATTAAAAGTCTGACCTTTTTTAGTTTCCTCAAACAAGGGATGGGTGTGTGTGCTTAGTCACTCAGTTGTGTCTGACTCTTTGCAACCCCATGGACTGTAGCCTGCCAGGCTCCTCTGACTGTCTCTTATACACATCTAGATGTGTATAAGAGACAGGTATACTACTGAGTAAGGATATCCTTAGTTTAAAATTCATACACTTTTTAAAAAGAATAAAATATATTTGACATAAAGTATTATGTAACTTAAGGCATATAATATATTGATTTTATACATTTACATATTGTAATAAGTTTGCCATTTTAATGATGTGTGCATCTCCATAATGTCACACAATTATATTTTCTCTTTTTTTGGTTGTAATAACTAAGATCTAGTCTCAGCATGCTTGATAATTATAATATTGTTGTCTACATTCACTGTTTTGTACCTTATATCTCTAACACTTATTTACTCTGAGATGCAAGTTTGTACCCTTAAAAACATCTCTTTATTTCTCTCAGCCCTTAGCCGCTGGTAACCACTACCATATTACTCTCTTTTATTAAAAGTCTGACCTTTTTTAGTTTCCTCAAACAAGGGATGGGTGTGTGTGCTTAGTCACTCAGTTGTGTCTGACTCTTTGCAACCCCATGGACTGTAGCCTGCCAGGCTCCTCTGCCCATGGGAATTCTCCAGGCAAGAAAACTGGAGTGGGTTTCCATGCCCTCCTCGTACAAGGGATATCATACAGTATTTGTCTTTTCAAAAAGATAAACAAAAATGACAGACTTTAGCTAGATTATCAAAGGAAAGAAGACTCATAAATAAAATTAGAAATGAAAGAGAAGACATTAAACTGATATTACAAAAATACATAGGGTCATAAGATACTGCTGTGTAGAATTATATACCAACAAATTAGGTACCACAAAGAATAGATAAAGTCCTAGAAATACATAATATGTCAAGACAGAATCAGGAAGAATTAGAAAATCTGGATAATTATAATGAGTTAAAGATATTGAACCAGTAATCAAAAATCTCCCAACACAGAAAACACCAGGATTAGAAGTCTTCACTGACAAATTCTATAATTGTTGTTGAGTCACTAAGTTGTATCTGACTCTTTGCAACTCCAGGGCCAGTAGCATGCCAGGCTCCATGGGGTTTTCCAGTCAAGAATACTGAAATGGATTGTCATTGCCTTCTCCAGGGGATCTTCCCAGATCAGGGATTGAAACTGTGTCTCCTGCATTGGCAGGCAAATTCTTTACCACTGAGCCAAAAGGGAGACCAAATTATACATTCTTTTTTTCCTCCCTATTTGTGTATGTATTGTAAATTCTCAATGATCTTAGTTTAACTTAGAATAAAATTTATTTCCTGGTCCATAGGTCCTGGTCCATAGAAATATGTGAATTTCAGAATTTGGAGGAAAGAATTCTGAATATTTTGGAGGAATTTGATGCTGGTGACAATTAAAGTTTAAAAAAAAATCTAAAACATTCCTTCAAGGTCAGGGAACTGCATCCACCATGACACACATGGAAATGGTCATCACTGCGTTGTTGTCCAAGCTCTTTAACTCGGAGATCCCCATGGCCACACTGACTTCTGAGCCCGTTCTCAGCTCTTCCTTGGAGGCCACAAGTAAAGTTATATCAACAAGGGGAAAGACTATATGACCAAAAATGCCCACTACCCAAAGTGTTCTCTCCTGAGATAATTTTCCCAGGGTTTAGAAATGACTTCTAAATTGCAAGGTTCTTCCTTATTTTGGGTTCCAGGAACCCTAGGTATCCACTGGTTGGAACTCAAAGATTCTTAAACTCCCCTGGGGTAGGGACATTTAACATGCATATGTGTGATTTGTTTTTTTCTTCTACTGAAGTATAAACATTATCAGAATCAAAATAATATTAAGGGAAGATTTTCATCTCTACATCAAAGAACTGTAAGTACCTTTAGTTCAAATATGGTTGATGAAAATTGTATGAAACTTATCATGAAGTCTTTCATTAGAAAAGACAGTAAGTTAATATCATTTTTGCCTTTTCAACCTGAATCTCTTTAGTTCTCCCACCTGATTCACTTGTCGTCTTTTAGGAGTTGCACAGTTACATTTCAGAGACTTCTTAAACAGTATGGACCTCATATTGTAAACAATATTATGAGTCTCTGAAGAGAATACGAATTTCTCCTCCAAATGTGTCTATGTAAACTTGTAATATAGTTTAAAAAGCCAAAGAAAGGAAAGTAGTAATTCTGCGACTATGAAGCTCCATAGAGACTAAAGTGAGATCTCTGTCAGTCCCTCATTCAGACACATCCCCTCATAGCATGAAGCTCATGCTCAGTACTTACTCCAAGGGCTGAGAATCATTGCTTCAAAAACTTTCCCTAAAAAATTAAACAGGAGAGAAGGAACATTTCTAAACTCATTCTACAAGGCCAATATTGCACCTTGATATCAAATACACAAGAACATTATAAGTAAAGAAAACTATATGTCAATATCCAGGGTAAATATATATGCAAAAATTCTCATCCAAATATCAAGAAACCAAATTCAACAACACATTAAAAGAATTATATATCATGACCAAGTAGAATTTATCCATAGGATGCAAAGATGGTTCAACATCCAACTCAATAGATGTAATACATTGCATTAATAAAATAAAAGGTAAAATAACTTGATTATCTCAAGAGATGGAGAACAACATTTGACAAGATAACATCCTTTCCTGATAAAACCTCCTATATATTGGATGTAGAAGGAACATACCTCAACATAATAAAAACCATATATGGTAAACTCAAAGCTAACATGATCAACAATGAAAATTTGAAAACTTTTTCTCTAAGATCAGGAACAAGACATGGATGGCCTCTTACACTCATTCCACATAGTATTAGAAATCCTAGCTAGAGCAATGAGGCAAGATGAAAAAATAAAAGGTATCCAAATCAGAAAGGAAAAACTAAAATTGTCATTCTTTTTTCTTTTGGGAAAGACACAGTTTTTTTGTACAGATAATCCCAGAGGTTCAACCAAAAACCTGAACTAATCTACAAATTCAGTAAAGTTATAGTATAAAAAATCAACATACAGAAATTAGTTACATTTTTCTATACTAATAATGAAACCTCTAAAAAATTATGCTATTTACTATATGATCAAAGATAATAAAATAACTAGACATAAACTTAGCCAATGAAGTGAAAACTCTGCACAGTTATAAGACTTTGTTGGAAGAAATAGCAAAAAAAAACCACAAACAAATAAATGGAAAAACATAATGTATTCATGGATCATAAGAGATAATACTGTTGAAATATCCACACTACTCAATGCCAGCCAGAGCATCACTCCTACCAATTTCAAATTATACTACAAAGCTATAATATTTAAGACAATATGATATTGGCCTAAAGGCAGGCAAATAGAACAGTGAAAGAGAATGCAGGGTCCAGAATTAAAACTGCATTTATAGTCACTATTTGACAAGGAAGACAAGAACACCTAATTGGGAAATGTTAATCTATTCTTTGTCTTCTGAGAAAACTAAGGGCATGCAAAAAAGTGAAAGGAGATCCCTATTGTACACATTTCACAAAAATGAATCAAAGACTTCACATAAGACTAGACAGCATAGTAGTCTTTAAAAAAAAAGTGGAGAGAAGCTTCCTTAATATTGGTTTGAAAATGATTTTTTTGAATATGACACCAAAATCATGATAGAAGAAAAAATCAATGATAAGAATATATCAAACTTGAAAGCTTCTTCACAGCAAAAGAGACAATCAACAAAATGAAAATACAAGCTACAGAATGGGAAAAAAGTTTTTCAAATCACATACTCAATGAGGAATTGATATCAAAACTATTGAAGCATTTTGCCAAAAGTCAATTCTTTAAAAAGTGATGAATTTCTGAGAACTTAATAATTAATAGAAAAGTTATTGTTTGAAGGAATAGTTTTTCTATATAATGAAATCTTCACAATAATTGACTTGGATTCAAATCTTGTTTTACAACTTAATAACAACAGCTACATTTACTGATTATTGTCATTATCCTACTGTTCAACTTTCCTTGTCATTCTCCCTTTCCTTCCAGCTTTCCTTTGTACTAACACTATCAGATTCCTGAAATGAGAATGGTGAAATCTTTCAAAATACATGGTTAGGTAGTGAAGAACTGTCACTAATCTTATTTCACCCTTTGAACACTATGGAAATTACCATAGATAACTCAAACAATTTGCAATCCAAAGAGTTTTCCCTTTAAAAAAGATACCAGTTTAATTTTTTCATCAATAATGAGTAGACAAAAGGATCTTTTAAGAGATCACAAAATAGTTTGCTGAAGATTATTTGCTTCCTATTTAAGTTTTAACTAAATTTTAAATGAATCATTTTAAATTATAACAAATTATATTCTTGCTTTCCCTCATTAGAAATAGAGCCCTATGAACTGAAGAAATTTTATAATTGCACAGTTTTCAGATTCAAGTGGCACAAATTATTTGGTCTTTTCCATAATCTGCAGAATTTATGATTCCTATATAGGCAGTGTGCATTTTCTCTGTGTTCATCCTGTCAGGCAGCTATGATGTTGAGGCCTACACTCCTTAAGAGAGCTTTGCTGAGGTTTTTGTATAAGGTCAAGGTAAGCAGAAAACACTTGGCCTAATAGATGAAGTTATTCCCTTTATGCTGTAAGCTATAAAACCCTGGGATTTCAAAGGAGGACTGGTTTAAAAGCTGATGTGAAGGCAAGGAAATGTTGTATTTGGCTGCAAAAATTGTTAGGGCATACATTTATGTTGTCAAAAAATAATTTTCATTTTGTCTAGAGCACAGGTGAACAGAGTCAATACTCAGAAAATAATTCTACCTTTTCATCTTGCTCATTTAATTGCTGAAACCTTAAGAAATTCTTAACATTGAAAATTTAAATTGTTATTAAATTATATTTTATTTAAATTTTATTAAATTACTTTTATTAACTTAATTTTTTTCTAATCAAAAAACTTTAAAAATTTATTTTGAAATCACTTCATGGGATATCTGCTTTCTAGGATTTTGCTGGAGAGCATAATCTTGATGTGTTAGGAAACCAGTCGATTCAATTAGGAATTAAATCCAGGTGGCTGGCACACATTGGGTTATTGATAGTATGTAATAGCAGATGGGGAAACAGTGGAAACAGTGTCAGACTTTATTTTTTTGGGCTCCAAAATCACTGCAGATGGTGACTGCAGCCATGAAATTAAAAGACGCTTCCTCCTTGGAAGAAAAGTTATGACCAACCTAGATAGTATATTCAAAAGCAGAGACATTACTTTGCCGACTAAGGTCCATCTTAGTCAAGGCTATGGTTTTTCCAGTAGTCATGTATGGATGTGAGAGTTGGACTGTGAAGAAGGCTGAGCGCTGAAGAATTGATGCTTTTGATCTGTGATGTAGGAGAAGACTCTTGAGAGTCCCTTGGACTGCAAGGAAATACAACCAGTCCATTCTGAAGGAGATCAACCCCGGGATTTCTTTGGAAGGAATGATGCTAAAGCTGAAGCTCCAGTACTTTGGCCACCTCATGCAAAGAGTTGACCCATTGGAAAAGGCTCTGATGCTGGGAGGAATTGGGGGCAGGAGGAGAAGGGGACGACAGAGGATGAGATGGCTGGATGGCATCGCTGACTTGATGGACGTGAATCTGAGTGAACTCTGGGAGATGGTGATGGACAGGGAGGCCTGACGTGCTGTGATTCATGGGGTCGCAAAGGGTCAGACACGACTGAGTGACTGAACTGAAATGAACTGAATAGCAGCAAAATAACAATACTTAATATTTCTTCTAGACCACTGAGTTTGTGTCAGGGATATTTTGGATGTTTCATATGTACATTTTTTTCCCCCTCAAGAACAATATGAGGTTGGTACTATTATCATGACTTAGTGTGGTCATATCTTTTCTGCCCTTGTTTCTTGTATTTCATAGCAACTTGCTAAATGGTGTCCCTTTCTACTCTTCCCCCTTTACAATCCAACCCAATGACTATATCCTATGTAGGGTTTTTTTTTTTTTACTGAGTGAACTCTGGGAGATGGTGATGGACAGGGAGGCCTGACGTGCTGTGATTCATGGGGTCGCAAAGGGTCAGACACGACTGAGTGACTGAACTGAAATGAACTGAATAGCAGCAAAATAACAATACTTAATATTTCTTCTAGACCACTGAGTTTGTGTCAGGGATATTTTGGATGTTTCATATGTACATTTTTTTCCCCCTCAAGAACAATATGAGGTTGGTACTATTATCATGACTTAGTGTGGTCATATCTTTTCTGCCCTTGTTTCTTGTATTTCATAGCAACTTGCTAAATGGTGTCCCTTTCTACTCTTCCCCCTTTACAATCCAACCCAATGACTATATCCTATGTAGGGTTTTTTTTTTTTTTTAATGTGATCAAATCTCTCCCTTGACCCTTTTAAAGTTCTACTGAACACCTTTACTAGATGCTTCAGACTCCTCATAATTATCTGTCTCCAACTTACCTCTTCAGCATCATCTGACTCAGCCTCTTCCTCTTTTGCTGGAACTTGGACTTCTTGGCCACTATTATTACTACTCAACCTGCTTTCCTTTTGTATCCACTTCTGCCCTCAGTTCAGTTCAGTTCAGTCGCTCAGTCGTGTCTGACTCTTTGCGACCCCATGAATCACAGCATGCCAGGCCTCCCTGTCCATCACCAACTCCCAGAGTTCACTCAGACTCACGTCCATCGAGTCAGTGATGCCATCCAGCCATCTCATCCTCTGTCATCCCTTTCTCCTCCTGCCCCCAATCCCTCCCAGCATCAGAGCCTTTTCCAATGAGTCAACTCTTCTCATGAGGTGGCCAAAGTACTGGAGTTTCAGCTTTAGCATCATTCCTTCCAAGGAAATCCCAGGGCTGATCTCCTTCAGAATGGATTGGTTGGGTCTCCTTGCAGTCCAAGGGACTCTCAAGAGTCTTCTCCAACACCACAGTTCAAAAGCATCAATTCTTCGGTGCTATACCTTCAATTATTCCTGAATATCCTTTGGATCTCACCTTAATTATTAAAGACTCAGAGATATTTCTGTGATTGCTGCTAGATGTTTCCTTATCATTGTGGTCTTTCCATATTGTAAAAATTAACCCACAAGTTTTATTACTTGTTTGTATTCTGTCTTTCCAGGTAAAGTGTCAAGTGGCAGAAACTGGGTCTCTACCATTTCTCTGCATATTATCACTTACTTCTGGAATATGCTAGTCACTTCATAATTATTTTTAATGAGTGTCTGATGCTTTATTATGCATTAAATGATGAAATCATAACTTAACTGACATATTCTCAAAATCTCCCAGGTATCCCTCTTTTAATTCTGTAATGTTAATGAAATTCAGATACTTGTATTGGTGTGGAATATGAGTTCTAATTGGAAGTCATTTTAGTTTCCTACATTACTCTCACTATATTAAACATTATAAATAAAGAATGCAAAATTATTCCTCCTGAAAATGTAAAGTTAAAGAAGCACAACAGATAAGAGTAGGTGACCTTAGGTAGAGGTTTGGCAGGTTTGCAGTGGAGGCCTCCAATAAATTCAACATTTGGTAGTAGTGGGCAAGGATATTCAAAATCCCAGTAGGATCGAAAGAGCCAAAATTCAGCTTTCTCCATTGTCTCTAATAATGTAGTCGGTTTTCCTGGAAGGAAGAAAAAGAAAAAAAAAACAAGACTCAGATCAAATGAGAATATTGCCATATATACATATATTATGTAAGTTTTGGGAAAGAGATTGGAATGATGTAGCCAAAGATGTTTGAATGTTTCTATTCTTTGATAAAGCCAATATATATGTATGTGTATAATATATATTAAACATAAAATATCTGAAAACTGAACTACATAAATAAAAACAAATTAATGCTGCCTGGAAGCTTTTGTTACAAATATGTGTGTAACTCTTCAATCTATGTGTCTTCATTTATTAAGACATTTTATGAATTTTCTAGTGACTTTTTTCAAGTTAGAAAAGAAGTTTAGTAAGACAGATATACAAATGCTTAGAGAAGTCCTAAGTGTTTCAATTTGTGGTTTAGGACTTCCTGGAGTGTCCTGTACTAGTAATGGACCATAGGATTATATCTTACTCTGTCATTTAATGTTTCTATACTATTTATGAGATTGATGGAACATTTTATATTTTCTTTTCATCATTTTACTTATAATAGACAAATTTCTGTGACTTTATACAAACTTTTATTTCAAGGAAAGTCAGGACTTCATGCCACCAACTAAAAACCTGACTTACCTAGTACTTCACTGTAAAACTGGTCCCATTTCTTCTCATTTAACATCTGGAAGTAAAAGTCAAAATAAAGTACATATATCATATTTTTGACCCTCTCCATGAATGTCATGTGATCACTTAATTCAGACAATATAACAGGCACGTAGGATGGTGAGTATGGAAGTTTCCCAGTCTTCCTTTCAATTGAATAACCGGGAGTGAAGCNCAAAATAAAGTACATATATCATATTTTTGACCCTCTCCATGAATGTCATGTGATCACTTAATTCAGACAATATAACAGGCACGTAGGATGGTGAGTATGGAAGTTTCCCAGTCTTCCTTTCAATTGAATAACCGGGAGTGAAGCGGACACTGTACACTAAAGGTATTTTAAGTATCTCAGCCAGCAGCTCTCCACAGGGTCCAACGGTATCTGCAAGGACAACATCAAACCTTGATTCATGTAGTTTTGTCATAATTTTCTTGTTTGAAACAAGTTCTTTACAGATCTTTAGAGTAAGATCAGAATAGTCCTCAAATAAGCTTTGCAGTAACAAAGGAAATGTCCAAAATGAATTTGTCAGGTCTGTCCATTTCCTGACAAAATGCTTCAAAGCATTCTCAAAATCATCTTTAGTTAAAGATACTGAGAAAGTCTCAAATTTGATGGCAGATGGTTTGTTGGGATCAACAAAAATGGAAGCTGAAGATGTCAAAACAGTCACCTCATGACCTCTCATGACAAGTTCATCCAGAATTATCTTCATATTCATCCAGTGACTATATTCCACTGGCCACACCAGCACCTTTCCACAACTCCCAGAGCTAAAGTAACAAGTCAGCTGTAGCAGCAGCAGAAGCGAGAGCCATTTCATAGACATCATGTTCATATGCAGTCCTTCTTTAAAATAACTGTATCCTTTTGCCATTGCTCAAGCTTATAGCCAAAGAGAAATCAATCTGGAAGTTAAATTATAACTCCTACATTTCAAGTAAATACATGATATGAACAGTCAGCAGGTGTGGAAAGCAGTGAAAGGGCAAAGTGTAGAACACTTCCAGATAACAGTGCGTTTAATGTACTGTTTTGCCAGTGCTATGACTCATCTGAGAGTCAAGGATCTTGTACGACAAATTCACTATGTTATGTAAGAGATAAGACTAGTCTAAAAACAGTAGGAATGAGAGGCACTTTTGTTTGCGGTCTCCTTGACACAGAATTTGAAATAAGGTGACATCTTCAAGATGGAGGGCTAGGAGGTCCCAACACTTGTATCCCTCACAAAAACAACAAAAATAATAAATGAACAAGTACAAACCAGTGTAAATTATTTGGGGAAAGTTCTATTATAATGAAGAAGGAATAGAAACCCTGAAGAAGGCAAAGCGAAAACTGAAGATGTCCATGTAAAAAACCATGGGAAAGATTTTACATACATAACAACATCCTTCAGTTCAGACCAGCTTGGCAGCATTAAGGATCCCTCCAACAGGATCTTCCCCATGGAGAGAAAGAGAGCAGGAGAATTCCAAAGAGCATCATCACCATAAGCATCTGCAGCCTTTGTTACTGAGGACTTCCACAGTCTTCACCAGCACTGATTCCATTTGACAGAACTGCCAAGAGTCCCTGCTGCTGTGTCTTTCCTGAGGCTGGAAATGCCACTGTGGTGAAACCTGAGCTTGAGGCCCCATCACTCTTGTACCCTACTTTCCTTGGTTGAGATGTTACAGTGCCTTGCCATCTATGAGACTGGAGCTGCTGCTCTGTGTTCTGGCCCCAGGTTCTAAGTCAGTGCTTATCTTGCCATAACTGGGGCCACTCTGCTGTTTCTTTGGACACCACTCTGTATTCCTGGGGGTTCCTGGGTAGTGCTAGTGGTAAAGAACCCACCTGTCAATGCAGATTATATATAAGAAACTCGAGTTCGATCCCTGAGTCTGGAAGATGCCCTGGGGAAGTCCACGACAACCCACTCCAGTATTCTTGCCTGGAGAACGCCATGGACAGAAGAGCCTAGTAGGCTGCAGTCCATGGGGTCACTCATAGTTGTACATGACAGAAACAACTTAGTACAGCACTCTGTATTCTTAATTGTAACTTTGACTGGCCATACCTGGGCTGAGCTGCTGCTGGTCAACATAGCCTCTCTGTATCCTAAGTCACAGCTTTAATCTATCATGCTGTTCTACTGCAGCAACAGCTCTCCATCTAATATTAATATATTAACTATATTGTAATGTGCTTAACAGTATAGCTATATGCTTGACTTACAAGCTTGCTTTTTATATTTGTTAAGAGAAGAAAGAAGAAGAAACGTGTGTTTGCTGTTGTTCAGTCACTCAGTCATATCCGACTCTTTGTGACCAGATGGACTGTGGCATGCCAGGCTTCCCTGCCCTTCACCGTCTCTGAGAGTTTGCTCATATTCATGTCCATTGAGTCAGTGATGCCATCCAACCATCTCTTCCTCTGTCGTCCCTTTCTCCTCCTGCCTTCAATCTTTCCCAGCATCAGGGTCTTTTCCGATGAGTCAGCTCTTCAGTCAGGTAGCCAAAGTACTGGAGCTTCAGCTTTAGCGTCAGTCCTTCCAATGATTATTCAAGATTGATTTCCTTCAGAATGGATGGTTTGATCTCCATGCAGTCCAAGGGACTCTCAAGAGTCTTCTCCAGAACGACAGTGTTATTTGTATTGTCTTGTATAATTCCTTAGTTATCTTCACCAGTGCTCTTTGGTTGATTATAGTGATTAGAATTGTAGTCTGGGTTTATTTTCTTTAGCCTGAAAACCTCTCTTTGGCTTTTCCTGTATGTCAGACTTCATAGCAAAGAACTCTTTCTGGGGTGGGTTATAGAGAAATGTATGTATTTCGCCCTCAGTTTTGAAAGATAGCTTTGTCTGACAGAATTTTTGGCTGACAGATTTGACTTTGAGTACTTTGAACATGACATCCCACTGTCAGAGAGCATTCATTGTTTCTGATGAAAAAATAAGTAGTACCTTATTGGAGTTTGCTTTTATGGATGAATAGTTTTTCTCTTAATGCTTCAAGATTTTCTGTCCTTAGCTTTCAACACTTCGCTAATGTCTTTGTATGGCTCTCCTGTGTTTATCCTACTTGAAATTGGTTAAGCAAATGCAGTGTGTAGATTAATATTTTTCATAATTGAGATGTTTTCAGGCATTATTTTATGAAGATTTTGCCTTTGCATTTTTCTTCTGGCACTCCCTTTGTGTGTGTGTTATTGTTGTTGTATTAGTCACTGAGTCATGTCAGGCTCCTCTGTCCATGGGATTTTCCAGGCAAGAATACTGGAGTTGGTTGCCATTTCCTTCTCCAGGGGACCTCCCAGAGATTGAACCTATGGCTTCTTTCATATGCCCTGCATTACAGGCAGATTTTTTCCTACTGAATCNGGCTCCTCTGTCCATGGGATTTTCCAGGCAAGAATACTGGAGTTGGTTGCCATTTCCTTCTCCAGGGGACCTCCCAGAGATTGAACCTATGGCTTCTTTCATATGCCCTGCATTACAGGCAGATTTTTTCCTACTGAATCACAGGGTCAACACCTTGTGTAGGTATTGTGCTTAATTATGTTCTACAGTTATCTACCCCTCTGTTTATTTTTCTTTGCTCTTTTTTTCCTCTCTGTTCTTTGGATTATATTGTTGATCTATCTTAAGTTTTCTGGCTTTTTCATCAGTTCTTCAAATCTACTGTTAAAAACCTCCCACCTTAGTGAATTTTTCATTTCAGATATTTCAATTATCTACTTCAAAATTTTCATTTGTTACTTCATAAAATATGATTTCTATTTATTATTTATAGACTCTATTAGGTGGGACATTTTTATTATACCTTTCTTCTTTAAGCATAGTTTCCTGAGGATAGGTTGTATACTTCCAAGAATGTATCCATTTCTTCTAAATTTTCCAATTTGTAGGAATAATACTAGTCCCAATAGTTTCTTATGATCATTTATATTTTTTTATTTTAGTTTCTTATTTTACATATTTCAGTATTTTGTCTTTTTTTGGTAGTTTCCTTTGGGTCATTGAGCCCATTGACATTAGCTAATTTGAAGTTTTTCCTGTTAAAGCCAACCATTAGTACCACTAACAGGAAGTTTGTTTTGCCTGTTTTTTCTCCATGTAGGTCACATATTCATATTTTTAAAAATATATGTTGTGAAGTTATTGTTAAACTTTGCATTTAGACAATAGAGTGTAGCTACTCTGGATACTGGTCCTTTTCGCTCCATGTATTGTTACTGTTATTTGTTTAGTGACTACATGGACTATTTTAGTAAAGTCTTTTTCCCCTACTGTGTTAAGGCTCTGATATGGTTTCTTGGAGGATTCAGCCTCAGGTATATTCACATTACTGGGCAGCAGTGATTTTAGCAGGGTGCTCCTTTTAACTGCCTCTTTTCTTTTAGCTTTCATTGATTGTTGGGTGATGAGTAATATTTTCTGATAATATATTGCAGGCATTCTCTTTGAAGTCAGCATCTCAGGTGGATTTTTACCTCAGGAAGGCTCTTTATAGCTGTGTCCTTGATAAACTTGTTTGTCAGTGGTTTGACCTGTATCTATTATGAGACAACCAGATTTCTCTTAATTGCTTACCAAATTATCTTTCATAGTTTGTGGGCATTCTTAGGTTTGAACTTCCCACAGGAATTTTCAAATAAAGTGAGTTTCTTTGGAATAGCTTAGAGCCCTGTGTTTATGTCCTGAGTCTCTCTCTGGTCAAATTCTCTAACCTTGGCTTCCAAAGCTGGGGAAAAAATAGTGGCTTACTTCTTTCTGAGTGATATCCCCACTTTAGCATTAAGAACGTGGCCTCTATTTTTAGTTTTCCTGTTTCCTCATGGAAACTCCATCCTGTGAATGACCTGGGGCAATGAGTATTTGGAATTTAGTATTCTCAATATGTTGTGCATTAATGGAGCTTCTTCCTATCAGTGGGGCTCAGGGAATAAGGGAGCACCCTCTCAGCAACATTTGTCTGAACTTTGTCTCTGTAACACATAACTGTGTGTGTGAGAGGTATAGAAAGTCAAGCAGCTTGACCCTTCCAAGAAGATACCATGGCACTCAAAAAGGAGCTGTGGAGAGTGAGAACCCCGTGCTCTTTGTGAACTACCTGGAATAGAGTCTCTCACTCTGAGTAAAGAAGGTGAGAGGGAGCAAATTGAGGTTAAAATGCCACAGGCTATCACTCATTTTACTGTTAGTGTATTTCTGTAATAAATGTATCTTTATTTGCTGTATGTCTTTAGGGTAATTTCTTTAAAAGACGCTTTAAATAGTTGTCTTAAAAATATTTTTCACTTGCAATGCTTGTTTCATGTGGGAGCTAGTCTGTGGAACATGCCATACTGCCATTCAGAAATTGGGAGGTTCAGTGTTCTTGAAAAGTTTCTCCATATTCTAATACTTTGATACATTCTGTGTTCTTGTATACATTCAATAAAAGAAAAATCAAGGAATTAATAGTAAATTTTAATCCATCAGATAATTTTAATTTAAGAACCAAGAAAATATGTGAAAAGTACAGAAAGAAGCCTGGTTAAAGTTTTAGTCTTGCATTTTTTTGTTTGTTTTCTGGTATTACTTAAATGGTGCACAGTGATGAAACCACAAGGCTTACTTGCTAGGGCCTAGGGTTGGGTGAGTGGGAAATAACTATCTAAATTTTTTGTTAGTTTCACATGTTTAGCAAAACGATTCAGTATTTTTGTAGATTATATTTCATTATAGTTTATTATTAGATATTTGGTATAATTCCCCTTGTGAGTGAGTGAGTGAGTGAAAGTTACTCCGTCATGTCTGACTCTTTGTGACCCTATGGACTACACAGTCCATGGAATTCTTCAGGCTTGAATACAGGAGTGGGTAGCTGTTCCTTTCTTCAGGGGATCTTCCCAACCCAGGGATTAACCCGGAATCTCTTGCATTGCAGGTGGATTCTTTACCGGCTGAGCTATCAGGGAAGTCTATAATTCCTCTTGCTATTTGGTAAATATTTGTTTCTTTTATATATAGTAGTTTGTTTTGGTTATACTGTATTCTTAATTTGTCTTTCCCCCTTTCCCAGGGAACCGTAAATTCATTATCTATGTCTGTGAATCTCTTTCCGCTTTGTATATAGATTCAATTTATGTTATTTTTTAGATTCAATGTATAATTTATATCTTACAGTATGTGTCTTTCTCTGACTGATTTATATCATTTAGCACAATATTCTCTAGGCCCATCCACATTGCCGCAAATAACATTATTTCATTCTTGCTTATGACTAATATTTCACTGTACACATATCCCACATTTTCCTAAGACAGTCATCTGTTGCTGGGCACTTAAGTGGCTTCTGTGTTTTGGCTTTTGTACTGCTATGAATATCATGGTGGATGTAACATTTTGAATTACAGTTTTCTTTTTTTTTGGATATATACCTAGGCATGAAATTGCTAGATATTGTGATAATTGAACCTCTATACTGTTTACCATAATGGTTGCTTCAATTTATATTTCCAGGAATAGTATATGAAAGTTTCCTTTCTCCACATCCTCTTCAGCATTTATTATTTACAGACTTTTTGATGTTAGTCATTCTAAGCAGTGTGAAGTGAAACCTCATTGTGATTTTGATTTTCATTTCTCTGATAATTCATTGTTGAACATCTTTTCATGTGTTGATTAGACATCTGTATGTCCTTTTTGGAAAAGATCTTTTTTTTGGGTGTTCTGCTCATTTTTTGATTAGGTTTGCTTTTTGATATTGAATTGTATTGAATTGAATTATATTTGAGATGTTAACCCCTTGTATTTTCTTTTTTTCTGCTAAATTTGATCTTTATTTGTTCTTTTTTTTTTTTTCTTTTCTCTAATTGTTTTGGAAGGTAGGTTACATTTGAAAATTTTCTTGTTTCTTGAGGAAGGCTTGCATCATTATGACCTTCCTTCTTAAAACTGTTTTTGCTACCTCCCATAGATTTTGTAGAATTATGGTTTCATTTTCAATTGCTTGTGGTGTTTTCTCATTTATTCTTTGATTTCACTGTTGACCCATTGTTTTTTTAGAAGCACACTGAATAGTGTTAATGTGTTAATTTTTTCTATCTTTTTCTTTTTGTAGGGGATTACTAGTTTCATACCATTGTGATTTAAACAATGCTTCATATAATTTCTAGTTTTTGCATGTCTGAGAAATTCTTTTTCTTTCCTTCTATTCTAAATGATAATCTTGCTGGTCAGAGTATCCTGTGTCAAGGTTTTCCCATTCAGGACTTTGTCTATAGCAGCACTCTCTGTATGGCTTGCAAAATTTGTCTCAAGAAATCAGCTGATAGACTTAGGAGGGTTCTTTTGAAAATATATTTTTTTTCTTGCTTCTTTAAATTCTGTCTTTATCATTAACTTTTGCATATTAATTATATATTTTGTTGTGTCTGTATTTGGGTTTATTTTGTTTTTTATCCTTTGTGTTTTCTGTGCCTGGAAATCTGTCTCTTTTTCTAGATTTGGGAAGTTTCCATCCATAATTTTTCAAATACATTTTTAATCCATTTCTCTATCTCTTCTTCTTCTACAACCTTTATAATGCATAAATTGGCACATTTTATATCATCCCCTGGGTCTCTTATTTGCCTTCATTTTTTAAAAATTTATTTTTCTGTTTGCTGTTCTGATTAAGTCATTTCCATTATTCTGTCTTCCAAATAACTTATTCATTTTTCTGTGTCATTTAGTCAACTATTCATTGCTTCTAGATTGCTCTTTGTCTCAGAAATTGTTCCTTTTTGATCAGTTGAACTTTAAAATTTTTAATTCTTTGTTACAGTGATCTGTGTTTATGTCTATAATTTTTCTTAATTCAGTTAGTATATTTATTACCCCTTTTTTGAACTCAGTGTCTGACAGACTGGTGTCTGTGTTTCTTTCTTTATTCTTTCAGGGGATGTCTCTTGCTCTTCTATTGGGGAATATTTTCTCTAGCTTTCCATTTCACTTAACTTTCTTTGTCTCCATGAATTTAGGAGAAATGGTTTTCTATCATGGTCATGAAATGGTGTTTTTATGTGGGAGTGTCCCTGTATAGACTGCCTGTTTCCAGTGTGTTTTTGCTGTGAGCAGTGGTTTAGAAGTGAATGTCAGTCACAACTTTTATCAGTGTGTACTGGGCATTATTGCCTTGATAGGGGATGTTGTTGTGGCCAGAGTGTCTAAAACCTGTGCAGGTTGGGAGGCAGGACTTCCTCTTTGCTACATGGCTTTCTGAACTGAACAGAACAGGGCTTTCACTGCCCTGTCAGAGGTAGGATCTGATCTTTGTTCTTTGGAGTAGAAGCCCTGGGATCAGACTCAGTTCAGTCGCTCAGTCATGTCCAACTCTTTGTGACCACATAGACTACAGCACTGCAGGCCTACCTGTCCATCACCAACTCCTGGAGCTCGTTCAAACTCATGTCCATTACATGGGTAATGCCATCCAACCATCTCATCCTCTATCATCCCCTTTTCCTCTTGCCTTCAATCTTTCCCAGCATCAGTAAATAGTGGGAGTGGGTCTGGTAAGAACTTTACAACCTTGAGACATTCTTTTGATTTACAGTAATAACCAATTGAAAAAGTATATAGCTCCCTTGCTAAGACTAGCAAGGGGGGTACTCTCCATCCCCCTTCTGATATCAATGTCAGAAGCTTTCTCTGTCCTTTTTCACTTTAATAAAACTCTGCTACACAAAAGCTCTTGAGTGACCAACCTTGGTCCCTGATCCCAAAGCTAAATCTTCTTCGGATATCATGAATCCTACATCATTCACCATAAGCTATCATTGTGTTCCCTGTCTTAAAGGTGGGGAGTGCTGAAGCAATGAGGTCTGTGTGCTCACAGATGTCCTATATACAACCTGTGTAGTCATCTGGGGCTCTGCTCACATGCAACTTGAGTTCAATTCATGTCACTTCCTTTGTTGTGGTTGTCCCAGATGTAATGCAAGGCTATGGTATGAAGTGGGTGGGGCCAGTCTTTAGTAGATGGACCATGGTATGCTGGTAGTGGTGACTCTTGAAACGCTGCCTAATAAGTGCCAGTATTGACATGACTTCCCACCTGGACCATACCCAAAGCCCCCAGATTTCTATGTATAGTCAGTCTGGGTCTTTTCCCAGCTGATATGTGACATGAACAGGCCTGGGATGTTTGTGCTGCTTGGATTCAGGAGCATGGTGAAGTGACAGCTGCTGGTGTGGAGCTTCTCCTTACTGTTTGTTAGTAAGCCAGCCACTTCTGCACTTTTTGAGAGCAGCATCTAGGCATTTGCACCCTGATGTTTGTTTCAGTGGTTTCCCAGCAGCCATATAGGACCCCAGGATGCACTGTCTGATCAGTAGTTCTGCTTGCTAGCTCTCCAGGATGAGGGTCCACCTGTGAGGGAGTTCTCTTTTTTTTTTTTTCAGAAATCTTTAAGGGGCTGAGGTTCCAGTTCTATGTCTTTTTTTCTGTCCTACTTGATTACAAGGCTTCCTGGGTAACTCAGCTGGTAAAGAATCTGCCTGGAATGCAGGAGACCCCTGTTCGATTCCTGGGTCCAAATGACTAAGCACTCTATCACAAGGAAATGTTTCCTGCAGCTGTATTTTTATAGGAGTTTTGCCAGTTTCCAGTTAGTTTTCTCTGTAAATTTTTACCCATGAAGATGTATTTTTGATGTGTTTGCAGGGAGAAGGGGTTTGACATCCTCATACACCATCATCTTGTCAGATTCTAAACTATAAGTTTAATTCCTACATATTTCTCAGGAAATTATCATTTTGTTATTGTTTTTCAGTCACTCAGTCATGTCTGACTCTTTGCAACCTCATGGACTGCAGCATGCCAGGCTTCCCTGTCCTTTACTCTTTCCCAGAGTTTACTCAAATTCATGTCCACTAAGTAGGTGATGCTATCCAACCATCTCATCTTCTATGCCTCCCCCACCTTTTCCTTTTGCCTTCAGTCTTTCCCAGCATCAGGCTCTTTTCCGATGAGTCAGCTCTTTGCATCAGGTGGCCAAAGTATTGAAGCTTTAGCCCAGTATCAAACATTCTAATGAATATTCAAGGTTGATTTCTTTTAGGATTGACTGATTTGATCTTCTTATTGTCATTTACATGTTACATTAAAATATATCAACTCAATGTGAAGACTAAAGTCATTGTGGAAATTTCCTGTGTATGTAAATGAGAATGTGCTTAATTGTTCAGTCGTGTTGGACTCTTTGCAACCCCATGGACTGTAGCCCACCAGGCTCCTCTGTCCATGGGGATTCTCCAGGCAAGAATACTGGAGTGGGTTGCCATGGCCTCCTCCAGGAGATGTTTCCAACCCAGGGATAGAATCCAGGTCTCCTGCATTGCAGGTGGATTCTTTATCATCTGAGCCACCAGGAANCTCCTCTGTCCATGGGGATTCTCCAGGCAAGAATACTGGAGTGGGTTGCCATGGCCTCCTCCAGGAGATGTTTCCAACCCAGGGATAGAATCCAGGTCTCCTGCATTGCAGGTGGATTCTTTATCATCTGAGCCACCAGGAAATAGTCAATGTCAATGCAAATTACATTTTACTATATACAGCAACTATTCAGTGCTTTACAATATTAATATATTTATACTTTTAACAACCTATGAAATAGACGATACTGTTACTTTATCTACATTTCACTGATGAGGCAGCGGAGGCATAGGGAGATTGAGCATTTGATCGAAACCCATGTAACTCTGTGGTTGTTTCATGGTGACTTATGGATATACTGTGTTCAAAATGCAGCCTCTTAAACAGTATGGTATGGTGGCTCCCCTTTCTGTGTTATAGTTACCTTCAAAATGAAATATTAAGTTTCCCAATAAGATATGTCATAATTGTAATATTATTACAGAAGTATAATTATTGTTCAGTTATATATTAGTGCACAAAAACTGCCCTTAAATGAAGGGACTTAGAACTCATAGTTCTGGGTGTTGCTGGGATCAGCTAAATGGTTCTTATAGAAAGTTTCTCAGGTGGTTACTGTCTTGTGGTGGCTGGGGTTGTAATCATCTGAACATACCTGGTGATTGGTTTATGAAGACTCAAACTGCTGGGGGGCTGGAACTAGGAGGAATTGTTCAGTTCAGTTCAGTTCAGTTACTCAGTCACTCAGTCATGTACGACTCTTTGCGATCCCATGAACCGCAGCACACCAGGCCTCTCTGTCCATCACCAACTCCCAGAGTCCACCCAAACCCATGTCCATTGTGTTGGTGATGCCATCCAGCCATCTCATCCTATGTCGTCCCCTTCTCCTCCCACCCTCAATCTTTCTCAGCCTCAAGGTCTTTTCAAATGAGTCAGCTCTCCTCATCAGGTGGCCAAAGTATTGGAGTTTCAGCTTCAGCATCAGTCCCTCCAATGAACACCCAGGACTGATCTCCTTTAGGATGGACTGGTTGGATCTCCTTGCAGTCCAAGAGACTTTCAAGAGTCTTCTCCAACACCACAGTTCAGAAGCATCAATTATTCAGTGCTCAGCTTTCTTTATAGTCCAACTCTCACATCCATACATGACTACTGGAAAAACCATAGCTTTGACTAGACGGACCTTTGTTGGCAAAGTAATGTCTCTGCTTTTCAATATGCTGTCTAGGTTGGTCATAACTTTCCTTCCAAGGAGCAATAGTCTTTTAATTTCGTGGCTGCAATCACCATTGCAGTGATTTCGGGGCCCAGAAAAATAAAGTCAGCCACTGTTTCCCCATCTATTTGCCATGAAGTGATAGGACTGGATGCCATGATCTTAGTTTTCTGAATGTTGAGCTTTTATTCATGTCTATTTTGTTGTTTAGTCACTCAGTCATGTCTGACTCTTTGTGACCCCATGGACTTCAGCATGCCAGGCCTCCCTATCCCTCACCATATCCTGAAGTTTGCCCAAGTTCATGTCCATTGCATTTTTGATACCATCCAGCCATCTCATCCTCTGATGCTGTCTTCTCTTTCTGCCCTCAATCTTTCCTGGCATCAGGGACTTTTCCAATGAGTCACATCAGATGACCAAAATGCTGGAGCTTCAACTTCAGCATCACTCTTTCAAACGAGTATTCAGTGTTGATTTCCCTTAGGATTGACTGATTTCATCTCCTTGCTGTCCCAGGGGTTCTCAGAAGTCTTCTCTAGGACCACAATTGAAAGCCATCAACTCTTTGGCACATTGCTTTCTTGATGGTCCAGCTCTCACAACCATATGTGATCACTGGGAAAACCATATTTGTCTACAAATGGTCTTTAATCACAGGTATTTCCACACTATACTTTCAGAAAAATAGTCCTCCCATATAATTTGTTTTACAAATCATCTATAGGAAAGTAGTTTATTGACTTAATTTCCATTTCATAAAGAATCAGTGACCATTGATACCTTTTATATGTCACTGGCCAGTTAAGTTCTGTGAAATTCCTGTTCATATACTTCATATATTCATATTCATATTGGGCTGGTTGACTTTCCTTTGGAGATTTGTAGTAGTTCTCATTGTACAGTGGACTACCAGTCCTTTTTCTGTTACATGTGTTGCAGGATGGATTTGAGAAAAATTATTTAAACCTGTATGTGTGATTGAACAATACTATCTACTAAGGCACCATATTAGTTCTGTTTTTCTTTAAAAATGTGTCAATTATTTAGGCAGCTTTCATGGAAAATTCAGTGGTAAATTTTTCTTATAATTCTCCAAGTGTCAATGCTTTATTTTATTTTTTAAATAAACTGTGCCTCAGGTTGATAAATGTTTGCCATATGACATGGATAGTGATCCTCTTGACATAAGACAAGTATGCTTTCCTCAGCTGGACCACTTTGATTGTACACTGCTTTCCTGATGTTCAGTTTTCAGGAGTGTCTTAAGATTGCTTTCATTTGATTTATCAATTTCCATGAAATTTATGTAATTTTTGTATTCTGCTCATTGTTATTATGTCAGTCATAATGTGCCTAGGTTTATATACATATATATTCATGTGAATTTTGAGAAAATGAAAATTCAGTAAGACCATTTATTATATTATCTTAATATACAGTTGAGATCTACATCCATTATTGAAGGCTGAATGTTGAAGCAAAAGAGATAAGGTGATTATTACTTTTTTTCTCCATTAATTATTAAGATTTATTTGCATCATTTCAGCTCACATGGTCATTTTTTCTGGTCTTTTTCTATCTATTGTGCCAAATTAGGACTCTCTGAAGTTGTGACAGACTGTATGGCCCACATAAGGTGATTATTTTTAAAGGTGTTGAGGAAAAAATATTTAGGTCAAAATATCAAAGATTTTCCCAAATATTTCAGTTTTTTTTTTTTTTAAGTAGGAAGCAGGTAGCAAAGTCTATATTTCTAATTCCACAAGCATTCCACTGGGAAATGGGTTATACTGGATGAAGGCAAATGTTACATCATGGCTTTAGGTAAGAAGCAATGCACAGTTAAAAAGCAATGAAACAAAAAGGTGAATCAACACAATTCTGATTATTGTACAGTTTCTGTAGCAAGATAAAACTATAAAATTCTGCATCAAAATGAAATTAAAATATTCTGGATATCTACAAAATAACATGGATACTATGAATAAACGTTGTTGCTGTGCACAATATGTGAAACATTGTTATATTCAATAATTTTTTGTATAATGTTTGAATTAAAATCACAATGAATAAAATAAAAATATGAATTTTAATATATAGTCATATATTTTTATTTAACTTCCTCTGGCATGACATATTTCTACTCTTAAGCATAGAAAATCCCTTAAAAACTAATTTTGATATGAGGTGCTAAACTGAGACTAGCCATTTTATCACAGGATGATGGGAGCCTTAACTCCTTCCTGTTGGAATTAGCTAGAAGAGTTCCAGCTATGAGGCATATTTGCTTCAGGCCTCACATCCAGCTACTCCCTCTTCTTTCCTGTTTTAAGAAACTTTCGGTAACAAAATAGATAACATTTTGTGATGACAAATGCAGCAGTTGCCACACATGCTAGCAGGAACCCAATCACATCCAGAGAATGGTACTGGTACCAGGTGAAGTTGTGGGCGGCTGGCCGCAGGTGCTTAGCTCCTTTGTGGCGCATGACAAACTCAATCCAGAAGACTGCTCGGTCAAGGGGCTTCATAGGCTGATCATGCTGAATGGTTGATAACCACATCACATTCTCTTTGTATCTGAAGAAAAATAAAATAGACATCAGTTTATAGACTGAATTAGAAAAGATAAGTATATAACATTTTCATACAGACGGTAAAATTGAATGTTTCATAGAGTGGAAGAAATACAGATTATTTCCCTCAGAGTTGATTAGAGACCTTAGCTTATGTAATACAATTTATTAAATGCATAGGATTTCAATCTATGAAAAAAGAGAAAATTGAAAAGAGAAGCATTTGAAATTTAAAGAATGAATGAATTAAATCTCAAAGGTCAGAAAAGAGAAAGGAAATACATATTTTGAGTGTTCAAAATTTGAGCTATCCAGTAAGGAGCTGGTAATAGATTCTGGTGGATAGATTTTAAAATATTATTTTAATCTAGAAATAGGAGACATATCCATGATGAGATTCAGGGACATGTCCAGGAAGTGCTGGTCAGAAGTTGATGTTGACATCATATTAGTGGAGTAATATTTAGAAGTGTGGAAGTGAAGTGTCTTGGTTTGAGTCTTAACTCTGCTTGCTTTTTTCATTGTCAAATGGAATGTTAGGAATAGTATCTTTTCTGATTGTCTGGAGGAAAAATACATTGATTCTTTGGGGTATTCTTGGGCTTCCCTCATAGCTCAGTTGGTAAAGAGTCTGCCCTGATTCGATTCCTGGGTCAGGAAGATCCTCTGGAGAAGGGATAAGCTACCCACTCCAGTATTCAACCCACTCCAGTATTCTTGAGCTTCCCATGTGGCTCAGCTGGTAAAGAATCTGCCTGCAAAGTGAGAGACCTGGGTTTGATCCCTGGGTTGGGAAGATTCACCTGGAGAAGGGAAAGGCTACAGGGAGTCTGGAGTGTGAAATCAAGTGGGCTTTAGACTTCCCTGGTGGCTCAGAGGTTAAAGGGTNCAACCCACTCCAGTATTCTTGAGCTTCCCATGTGGCTCAGCTGGTAAAGAATCTGCCTGCAAAGTGAGAGACCTGGGTTTGATCCCTGGGTTGGGAAGATTCACCTGGAGAAGGGAAAGGCTACAGGGAGTCTGGAGTGTGAAATCAAGTGGGCTTTAGACTTCCCTGGTGGCTCAGAGGTTAAAGGGTCTGCCTGGAATGCAGGAGACCAGGGTTTGATCCCTGGGTTGGGAAGATCCCCTGGAGAAGGAAATGGCAACCCACTCCAGTACTCTTGCCTGGAGAATCCCATGGAGGGAGGAGCCTGGGAGGCTACAGTCCATGGGGTCGCAAAGAGTCGGACACGACTGAGCGACTTCACTTTCTTTTTCTTTCTTTTAGGAAGCATTACTAGGAATAAAGCTAGTGGAGGTAATAGAATTTCAAATCCTAAAAGATGATGCTGTTAAAGTGCTGCACTCAACATGTCAACAGATTTGGGAAACTCAGCAGTGGCCACAGGACAGAAAAAGTCAGTTTTCATTCCAACTCCAAAGAAGGGAAATGCCAAAGAATGTTCAAGCTACCATACAGCTGTGCTTATTTTACATATTAGCAAGGTTATAACCAAAATCCAGCTGAAGGTGGACTTCAGCAATGTGAACCAAGACTTCCAGATGTACAATCTGGGTTTAGAAAAGATAGAGGAACCAGAGATCAAATTGCCAACATTTGCTTTATCATGGAGAAAGCAAGTGAATTCCAGAAAAACAACTAGTTCTACTTAATTGACTACACTAAAGGCTTTGACTGTGTGGATCACAACAAAATGTGCAAAATTCTTAAAGAGATGGGAGTACCAGACTACCTTACCTATCTCCTAAGAAACCTGTATGCAGGTCAAGAAGCAATAGTTAGAACCAGACATGGAAAAATGGACTACTTCAAAATTGGGAAAGGAGTATCTCAAGGCTCTGTATTGTCACCCTGCTTTTTTAACTTCTATGCTGAGAACATCATGTGAGTTGACAGACTAGATGAATCACAAGCTGCAATCAAGATTGTCAGGAGAAACATCAACAACTTCATATATGTAGATGAGGTTACCATTCTAAGGGCAGAAAGAGAAGAGGAACTAAAGGCCTCTTCATGAGGGTAAAAGAGGAGAGTGAAAAAGCTAATTTAAAACTCAACATTCAAGAAACTAAGATCATGGTACCAGGTCCCATCACTTCAAGGCAAATAGAAGGGGACAAAGTGAAAGCAGTGACTTAAAAAAAGGCAGATTTTAATTTCTTGGGCTTCAAATTCACTGTGGATGGTGACTGCAACCACAAAATTAAAACATGTTTGCTCCTTGGAAGAAAAGCTATGACAAACTTAGACAGCATTTTAAAAAAGCAGAGACATCACTTTGCCAACAAATGTCTGTGTAGTAAAAGCTATGGTTTTTCCAGTAGTCATGTACAAGTGTGAGAAATGGACCATAAAGAAGACTGAAGGCCAAAAAATTTATGTTTTTGAATTGTAGTGCTGGAGGAGACTCTTGAGAGTCCCTTGGATTGCAAGGAGATCAAGCCAGCCAACCTTAAAGGACATCAACCCTGAATATTCACTGAAAGGACTGATGCTGAAGCTGATGCTTCAATACTTTGGCTACCTGATGTGAAGGACAGACTCATTAGAAAAGACCCGGATGCTGGGAAAGATTGAAGGCCTGTTCTGTAAAAAACACAATGGAAGCACTGTGTTTTTGAGAAGAGGGTAGGGATTCAGAAATATTTTTGTAATACAATAGGGAAAGACTGTAAAGAAGTGCAAAGTGCAAGTGTTAGTTGTTCAGTCATGTCTGACTCTGTGTGACTCCACCAACTGTAGCCCAGGCTCCTCTGTCCATGGAATTCTCCAGACAAGAATATTGGAGTGGGCTGCTATCCGCTTCTTCAGGGGATCTTTCTGACCCAGGGATTGAACCCAGGTCTCCTGCATTGCAAGCAGATTCTTTACTTTCTGAGCTACCTGGAAAGTCCTAATGTAATGGGAATTTGAGATGAATTATGTCACAGTGATTTATTAAAATTAAACCATCTTAGAAGAATTTAAAACATTTGTGGATTTTACATGCTGAAAGAAAGTATGCAGATGAGTTCTCATAGCATTCATGGTTTCCTACTTTAGCTTTGTTCTCAGTTCTTCCTCTTCATCCTTGTTACCTTTGAGGGATTCTTCACAATCTAATAAGTTCTTTCAAAATTTATCCACCATCCTTGAGCCTTTGGCAAACCTTTTCCCTACAACCATGTAAAAAACTTAAGGTGACCCAGTAGGTTATTGTTGACTGTTTTCAAAACATTGAGCAAATCTTACTCCTCTGTTTTTATGTGACAGCCCCTTGCTGCCTCTCATGTCTTCCCAAGAGAACTTCTCTAGAAATAGTATATAATAAAATATATATACATGTACACACACACACACACACACACACACACATATATATATATATATATACTCACGAAGGATTATTAATGACTTCATTCAATGCATTAATCAGATCTCTTGTTGACATTTTTTCGAAGTCCAGTCTGACAGCTGCTCCCTTGGCCTTCATATGAGCGATGTTATCAGGTTGATCAGCAAACAAAGGAATGCCCACCATAGGGATCCCATGGTAGATGGCCTCGTAAATGCCATTGGTTCCACCATGAGTTATAAAGGCTTTGGTTTTTGGATGACCTAGGATTGAATGAATTTCAGTAAAATTATTAATTGAGTCTTAGAAATAAAATGGATACTAGAAGGCACTGAAAAAAACAGTGTATTTTAGATAACGGATGATTATACACAGGAAAATTCATTTAAATTGCTATCAGAACTCTGAGCAAGAATCCACTAATTCTGCTGGAGAGGTTAAGTGAAGGCTTCCTAAAAGAAGAGCTTTGTCATTTGAACTTCATAAATTCAAGATTAGCAGGTAAACAAATTGAAAGAACATCTGGGTAAAAGAAACTGCATGAACAACAATCACATCAAAACAAACAAACAGGGACGGTATGTCAGAATATAGTTTATAAAGAAATCTTGAAGACATTTAGTTTGATAGGAAGGGTGTCAAGTCCAAAGGAAGGGTAATACTAGTGGTCCTGGAACCCAAGGATGGAAAATCTGTATTTTATCATAAATGTGTAATTTTTCAAGAAAAACATGATACAAATGAAGTTATTTTTTAACAGGAACAGACTCACAGATTTAGAGAATGAATTCATTCTTATCAGGGGGGAAGTGTAGGGTGGGGAGGGACAGACAGGGTTTTGGATTGACAGGTACACATTGCTATATTTAAAATACATAACCAACAAGACTCTATTATAAAATAAGATTATATATATATTTTTTCCAGTTCCTCTTTTTATTTCTTTTTAAATTTATTTATTTTAATTGGAGGTTAGTTATTTTACAATATTGTATTGGTTTTGCCATACATCAACATGAATCTGCCACAGGTATACACGTGTTCCCCATCCTGAACCCCCCTCCCACCTCCCTCCTCGTACCATCCCTCTGGGTAGTCTCAGTGCACCAGCCCTAAGCATCCAGTATCATGCATCAAACCTGGATTGGCGATTTGTTTCATATATGATATTATACATTTATTGTAGAAAATAGAGAACTACTAGTAATAAAAGATGTGCTCTTATGTTTTAGTAGCATTTAAAATATCCCTATAGATTCCTTTGTTGTGCAGAAGCTTTTAATTTTGGTTAGATCCCATTTGTTTATTTTTGCTTTTATTTCCAGTATTCTGGGAGGTGGGTCTTAGAGGATCCTGCTGTGATTTATGTTGGAAAGTGTTTTGCCTATGTTCTCTTCTAGGAGTTTTATAGTTTCTGGTCTTACGTTTAGATCTTTAATCCATTTTGAGTTTATTTTTGTGTATGGTGTTAGAAAGTGTTCTAGTTTCATTCTTTTACAAGTGGTTGACCAGTTTTCCCAGTACCACTTGTTAAAGAGATTGTCTTTAATCCATTGTATATTCTTGCTTCCTTTGTTGAAGATAAGGTGTCCATAGGTGTGTGGATTTATCTCTGGGCTTTCTATTTTGTTCCATTGATCTATATTTCTGTCTTTGTGCCAGTACCATATTGTCTTGATGACTGTGGCTTTGTAGTAGAGCCTGAAGTCAGGCAGGTTGATTCCTCCAGTTCCATTCTTCTTTCTCAAGATTGCTTTGGCTATTTGAGGCTTTTTGTATTTCTATACAAATTGTGAAATTATTTGTTCTAGCTCTATGAAAAATACCGCTGGTAGCTTGAGAGGGATTGCATTGAATCTGTAGATTGCTTTGGTTAGTATACTCATTTTCACTATATTGATTCTTCCAATCCATGAACATGGTATATTTCTCCATCTATGAGTGTCCTCTTTGATTTCTTTCACCAGTGTTTTATAGTTTTCTATATATAGGTCTTTAGTTTCTTTAGGTAGATATATTCTGAACTATTTTATTCTTTTCATTGCAATGGTGAATGAAATTGTTTCCTTAATTTCTCTTTCTATTTTCTCATTATTAGTGTATAGGAATGCAAGGGATTTCTTTCTGTGTGTTGATTTTATATCCTGCAACTTTACACTATTCATTGATTAGCTCTAGTAATTTTCTGGTGGAGTCTTTAGGGTTTTCTATGTAGAGGATCATGTCATCTGCAAACAGTGGGAGTTTTACTTCTTTTCCAATAATATACACAATGGAGTATTACTCAGCCATTAAAAAGAATACATTTGAATCAGTTCTAATGAGGTGGATGAAACTGGAGCCGATTATACAGAGTGAAGTAAGCCAGAAAGAAAAACACCAATACAGTATACTAACACATATATATGGAATTTAGAAAGATGGTAATGATAACCCTGTATGTGAGACAACAGAAGAGACACAGATGTCTGGAACAGTCTCTTGGACTCTGTGGGAGAGGGAGAGGGGGGTGATGATTTAGAAGAATGCCATTGAAACATGTGTGATATCATATAAGAAATGAATCGCCAGTCTAGGTTCAATGCAGGATACAGGCTATTTGGGGCTGGTGCACTGGGATGACCCAGAGAGATAGTACTGGAGGGAGATGGGAGGGGGGTTCAGGATTGGGAACACATGTACACCTGTGGTGGATTCATGTTGATATATGGCAAAACCAATACAGTATTATAAAGTAAAATAAAGTAAAATTAAAAAAAATGAAAAAATAAAATAAAATGTCCCTATAGAGCAGACAAGGGTAAAGAGAGTGTTCAGAGACAGAACAACAATCCACAAAGTTATTTACAATTTCACTGTGAGAAGTAATTACAATTAAAATAAAGATATTTGATTTGGGCCATAAGAGATTAATTGTGTGTAATGAAATGAGAATTTTTATATTTTCTTCTTTTTTTCTCCTAAGGCTGGAAATAACAATGAGGAAGTAACTTTTTTCTTTTTGAGTTTTTCAATAGTAAATATTCAATAAGTTTGTTTCATGTTGAAGTACTATCAGTCTGCTCAGCTGTTATTCTTTTTTTCAATATTTGTTCTACCAAGTCTCACCAAGAAGGTCGTTCTGGGGGATCCAGTCATACAGCAGAGTATTAGGACCTAAGGTGTCCGGTTTTTTGCCACTGTATCTCCATAACACCTGTTAGAGTAAAGGAAATACCTTATTCCATAACTTAAACTTCACAGTTCTAGCATTAGAATTTTGTACAGGTTTAAAGACATCTAGATAAATGTCTTGTGTATGACAGATAAAGAAATAAGGATCAGGGATTTTAACTAAAACTACTAATGCACTGGCCTGAACAGGTATGCACACATTTTACATACTTAATTGTTATGTTAAATCAAGTATGGCTGGCAATCAGATTTCACACATGATGCCATAGACAAATGAGATTTTCCTTGACAAATTTAACTATTTAAGAAATTGTTAGATGGTCTTGATTCTATTGTCAAAATATTAGTGCCAAATTACTAATAATCTACATGTTTATTTTGAGATAAATTGGAGCTATCATAATAGTTTATTTTTCTTGCAGGATATATTTGTAATCAGATCTTTTAATTATTTAAGAGACCCATTAAATAGTTGACACTTTAAAATTACTATATGTACCTTTTGTGGAATCTGGGCAAGGGCTGATGCAATTGTATTGGCTCTTTCTTCTGTCATGTTAGTGATCATCGACCCCAAAGTAAACACCACAATACCGTTTTCTCCAGAGCTCTGGACAAACTCTTCCATTTCCTATAAAAAAGAATTTGCTCCATCACAAAAGAGTAACAACATAGCAAACATTACTTAAAGGGTGCCTACAAACAGCTAAAGAGAGAAAATTTAATCTTTTGAAGAATTATTAGAGTAGTGGCTTTTTAAAAATTGTAGTAAAATACACGGGGAAGGCAATGGCACCCCACCCCAGTACTCTTGCCTGGAAAATCCAATGTACGGAGTAGCCTGGTGGGCTGCAGTCCATGGGGTCGCTAACAGTCGGACAGACTGAGCGACTTCACTTTCACTTTTTTCTTTCATGCACTGGAGAAGGAAATGGCAACCCACTCCAGTATTCTTGCCTGGAGAATCCCAGGGATGGGGGAGCCTGGTGGGCTGCCATCTATGGGGTCACACAGAGTCGGACACGACTGAAGTGACTTAGCAGCAGCAGCAGCAGTAAAATACACTTAAGATAAATTTGCCATTTTAATCACTCCTAAACAATTCAGTCATGTCAAGTCAAGTGTTAGTCATTCAGTCATGTCTGACTGTGACCCCATGGGCTGTATTCTGCCAGGTTCCTCTGTCCATGGAATTCTCCAGGCAAGAATACTGAAGTGGGTTGCCATTCCATTTTCCAGGGGGATCTTCCTGACCCAGGGATTGAACCCAGGTCTCCTGCACTGCAGGCAGATTCTTTATCAGACGAGCTACCAGAGAATCCCTTATGGTTCAGTAGTGTTAAGTATATTCATGTTGTGCAACCAGTCTCCAGAAGTCCTCATCTTGAAAGACTGGAAATCTGATCCCACTAAGAAACTCCATTTTCCTCTTTCTCCAGCCTCTGGCAAACTTCAGTCCTCTCTATGTTTCTACAGATTTGATTAGTCTAGATACCTTGTATAAGTTGAATTATTTAGTATTTGACATTTTGGACTGTCTTATTTCATTTAAAGTTCACCCATGGTGTGCCATGTGTCATATTTACTTTTAATGGCTGAATAATGTTTTATTGTTTGTAAATACCACATTTTATTTATGGATTTATCTGTTGATGGACACTTGAGTTGCTTCACTCGTTTGGCTCTAGTGGATAGTGCTCATGTTCATGCTGTGCAAATAACTCATTAGGATCCTCATTTCAATTCTTTTTGGCTATATGCCCAGAAGAGGAATTGCTGGATCATATGGACATTTATTTTTTGAGGAAACTCCGTAATGTTTTAAGTAATTTTTTTTTTTAACCAGACTTAATTTCTGAGGTGTTTGGAAGGAGATGTGTCATATGAGGTCAATTTTTTCTGTTGTGTGTATTTGTGCACTTGTGTGTATGTACAAGCAAGAAATGAGATATAGCCAGTACACAGTAGTGATGAGGTGTGCTTAGTCACTTCAGTCGTGTCTGACTCTTTGCAATCCTATGGACTGTAGCCCACCAGGCTTCTCTGTCCATGGGAATTCTCCAGGCCAGAATACTGGAGTGGTTTGCCATGCCCTCCTCCAAGGGATCTTCCCAACCCAGGAATTGAACCCAGGTCTCCAGCATTGCAGGTGGATTCTTTACCATCTTAGCCACCAGTGATGAGGAGATGCTGTTAAACAATTGCTGTTTAGACTAAGACTACTCTTAGACTCAGACTCTTCATCCATAATGTTATTAATTACTAACATAGATTCTTTGAAGAAAGCTATCCTCCAGGATTTATCTCACCCTTATTTTTTATTATAGTTACACTAAATTTTTTTTTTTCCATTCAGAATTATTTTAGCATAGTCATTCACATTTCATTTCCATGGCTATTAGCACTGAAAAAAATTATAATTAGAATCACTTTATGTCTGCATTCTATAGCTCTATAATCCTTGTTCCTTATCTTAAACTTTGTCACAGTTATCCTAACTCTCAATATATTACTTATCAGTGACAGTGAGGAGTCTGGTACTGTACTTTGAAGTTTCTGTGAAACGGTCTGATGAGGACTATTTATAATCCAACAGTCTCATACTATGAGATCTTTTATAACCCAGATGTGTACTTGTGTACTCACATATTTGAATAACCTTATTGCTGGTTTTGTTTACATATGACATCCTTTGCCATGAACTCATTTTGTGTAATTGATGTCACAGTAGGATGTGCTATGTGCAATGGCTTTGAGGGACCATCATCATCATTACCTCACTGAGTTTCCCAGGGAGCACCTTTTCCACAGTGCGAGAAGCACCTCAGGGCTTTCTGCAGCAGAGATCTGGTCACTTTTTGAGTAGTCCACATCAAACTAAACACAGTTCCTGGAGAAGCTGTATTCACTTGGAATTGTTTCATAATTATTTTGTCACTTTGTCCTTCATACTTTTCCAAGTAAAAAAAATCATTACTCTCTACACTAAAATAATTCCACATCATTCGGTGCACTTCATTATAAAAAAAATGTAGAGGCAAAATTTTCTTGGATATTTGATCAAAATCATATATTCATTTTTATAATTTCTCTTTTCTGTTTCAAACTCATTATTCTTTTCTTTCTGGAAAACAATGACCCAACTCTTTCACCATAAAACATTTTCTGATCGTAACTATTGTCATTAAACTTATTTTAAAAAGTATTTTTTACAGAAAGAATAAGATTTTTTTTCAAAATTTAAGTTTGCTGACTATATTGGGTAGTATATTCTTTGAAAATATAATGTCATCCTGATATCAATTTCAATATTAAGTTCACTGAACTTTCCTATGATTTAACATGGTCCATTCAGGTATTGTGTGTATTTCCAGGGACCTGTAGCAGCTTTTAAAGTTACTTATCTTCATTGTTTTGTCTCATTCTCTTACTACCCAAAGCTGCTTATCTTTTCAGTGGAAAATGGATCCCTATCATCTTATTGGAAAAGTTCCTTTATTTAATAATTAATTACTGATATGGGTTGTTTATTCTCACTTTTTGACATCTTTATGAAAATAATATGAGTTTATGGTGAAAAGTATGAAAAATACAAAAAATTATAAAAATAAAGTAAGATGTACTCATTTTCACTGTCAAGACATCATAGTTTAAAATTCATATGTTCTTTTTAAAGATGAAAAATATTTTTTACATTTTACATAAAACATATTAATGTGTATAATATATTGATTTGATGCATTTATATATTGTAATAGAATTGTCATTTTCATGATATTTTGTGCCTCTATAATGCTGCATGTTTATCATTTCTATGATTGGAATAATTAAGATGTAGTATCTTAGCAAATTTGACAATTATAACATAATATTGTTGTCTATGTTCACCGTTCTGTACCTTAGATCTTCAGGATTTATTTTTCTATGACAGGCAATTTTGCACTCTTGAAAGACATCTCTCCTATTCTCCTACCCCACAGATTCTGGTAACCATTGTAATAATATTACTCTCTGTTTTTAAAAGTTTGACTTTTTAAGATTCCACATATAAGGGATATTATATAATATTTGGCTCTCTCTGTCTTTTCAAAAAATAAACAAAAATACTAAACTTTAGCTAGACTAACAAAAGAATGAAAAAGACTCATATAAATAAAATTAGAAATGAAAGTGGAGACATTCCAGCTGTTACTACAACTACATAGGCTCTTAAGAAAATATTGTGTAGAATTATATACCAAAAAATTACATTGCCAAGAAGAATGAATAAATTTCTAGAAACACACAGTCTATCAAGACTCAATCAGGAAGAACTAGAAAATCTTTACAGTCATAATAGCTAAATATATTCATTTAGTTTCAAAAATCTCCCAATGGAGAAAACCCCAATCCTCAATGGTTTCACTGACAAATTAGATGAAATATTTAAAAAATAATTAATGCCAGTTCTTCAAAAACTCTTCCAAAAATTAAAGAGAAGGAATATTTCTGAAACTCATTCTACAAGACCAGTATTACCTTTATACCAAATAAATAAGGATATGAATAAATATGCAAAAATTCTCACCAAATATCTGCAAGTCAAATTCAAGAACACATTGAAAGAATTACATACCATGACCAGATGAGATTTATGCCTGAGATGCAAAGGATGGCTCAATGTAACCAAATCAATTAATGTAATATATTCCATTGATAAAATGAAATTTAAAATAACTTGTTCATGCTAATAGATGTAGAATAACATTTGACAAGATGCAACATTCTTTCCTGATAAAAACTGTCAACACTGTGACTGTAGATGGAAGATATTTCAACATGTCATATATAACAAACTCAAAGTTAGCATCATGTTCAATAGTGAAAATTTGAAAGCTTTTTCTCTAATATCAGGAAAAGACAAGGATGCCCACTGTCATACTCATTACATATATTATAGTATTAGAAGTCCTAGCTAAAGTAACTAGGCAAGACAAAAAAAATAAGACATCCAAGTCAGGAAGGAAGAAGTAAAATCATTTCTTTTGGAAGTTATATGTATATTTTTTAATACAGAAAATCCCAGAGATTCAGCCAAAAACCTGAATAAATTGGCAACTTCAGTAAAGTTGTGGGATAGAAAATTAGCATGAGGAAATTCAGTTCAGTTCAGTTCAGGTCAGTCGCTCAGTCATGTCCTACTCTTTGCAACCCCATGAATTGCAGCACGCCAGGCCTCCCTGTCCATCACCAACTACCGGAGTTCACCCAGACTCATGTCCATCGAGTCAGTGATGCCATCCAACCATCTTATCCTTGGTCGTCCCTTTCTCCTCCTGCCCCCAATCCCTCCCAGGATCAGAGTCTTTTCCAATGAGTCAACTCTTCACATGAGGTGGCCAAAGTACTGGAGTTTCAGCTTTAGCATCATTCTTTCCAAAGAAATCCCAGGGCTGATCTCCTTCAGAATGGACTGGTTGGATCCCCTTGCAGTCTAAGGGACTCTCAAGAATCTTCTCCAATGCCACAGTTCAAAAGTATCAATTCTTCGGTGCTCAGCCTTCTTCACAGTCCAACTCTCACATCCATACATGACCA
>SJYX01011525.1:217376-244195 GCA_006410675.1 Oreotragus oreotragus
CTCACCTCTCTGTCATCATCATCTGTCTCTTTACTCAGTCTCTTCACATTTAAACTAAACTTGGACTTCTTTGGTACTGTCATTACTATACTGCCAGCTTTCCTTTTGAGTCTTCCTCCATACCTGCCCTATCCCTTCTACTTATTCCTGAACATCCTTCAGATCTCAATCTTAATATCAGTGCTTCAGAGACAATTTCTATAATTCATGCTGGATGTTTCCTTATTATTGTGGTCTTCCCTTATTATAACAATTTTCACACAATTTTTATTACTTATTGGTATTCTATGTTTCCAGTAGAGTGGCAGGTGGCAGAAACTGTATCTATACCATTTCTCTGCATATTAGCACTTACTTCTAGAATATGCTATTAATTTTAAAAATTATTCTTTTTATTTTATAGTTCTTCTAAATATCATTTTTTACTATGTGCTGAATAATGAAGGTCATATTTTTACTGCCATATTCTCAAATTATCCCACTGATCCCACTTTATTATGTATTGATACTGAAATTTAGATACTTATGTTGCTATAAAAATAAATAAATGAGTTTCTAATTGGCAAGTCACATTATCTAGCATCCCACATCTCTTTCATTGTAACTGAGCATTCTAAATAAAGAATGTAGGATTATTCTTATCAAAAATGCAATGTAAACAAAAGAAAATAAAGGAATAGGTAACCTTAGGCAGGGGTTTGGCAGGTTTGCAGTGAAGGCCTCCAACAAATTCAAAATTTGGTAGTAGTGGGTGAGGAAACTGAAAATCCCAGTAGGTTCGAACGAGCCACATTTCAGCTTTTCCCATTGTCTCTGATAATGTAGTCTGTCTTCCTACAATGAAAAGCAAAAAAAAAAAACAAAAACAAAAAACAAGAGTTAGATGAAATGATAATATTGTCATGTGAATACATTAGCTAATTTTTTGAAAGGAGCTTGGAATGATATAGTCAAAGATATTTGAAAGTGTCTGTAATCTGGTAAAGCAAATAAACATGTATGTGTATAGTACATGACTTCCCTGGTGGCTCAGTGGTAAAGAATCCACCTGTCAATGCAGAAGTCATGGGTTCAACTTCTGAGTTGGGAAAACATACCTGGAGAATGAAATGGAAACCCACTCAAGTATTCTTGCTTGGGGAGTCCCATGGACAGAGGAGCCTGGCATGCTGCAGTCCATGGGGTTGCAAATAGTTGGACCCAACTTAATGACTAAACAACAACAATGGCATATAATATCATATTGTATCATATCATATCATGTCATACTATATAATACAACATAACATAATACAGAAGCCGAGGTACACAAATAGAAAAAAAAAATTCTAAATGCTACCTAGATACTTGTGCTACAGATATTTGTGTATTTCAATTTATCTGTCTTCTTTTATTGAGACATTTTATGAAGTTTCTAGTGACTTTTTTTACATTAAAAAAGAAAGTTCAGTTATATGGATATATAACTGCTTGGAAAGTACTTAAGTGCTTGAAATTTGTGGTTTATGACTTCCTGGAGTATCTGGACAAGTAATGGGCAACAGGGTTATACCTTATTCTATAATTTAATATTTTTATATATTTATTAGATAATTTTATATTTTCATTTTGTCATTTCACTTATGAGACAAAGTTTTGTGACTTTATACAAATTCATTTTCCAAGGCACTAGGAAAGTTAGGACTTCACACTACCAATTAAAAACATGACTTACCTAGTACTTCACTGTAAAGTTGATTCCATTTCTTCTCGTTAAATGACTGGAACCAAAAGTCAAAATAAAGTACGTATATCATATTTTTTACCCTCTCCATGAATGTCATTTGATCACTTAATTCTGACATAATAACAGGTACGTAGGATGGTGGAAGTGAAAGGCCCCCACTATACTTTTCAATTGAAAAACCAGGAGAGAAGCGGAGACTGTACACTAAAGGTACTTGAAGTATCTCAGCTAGCAGTTCACCACAGGGTCCAATGGCATCTGCAAGAAGGACATCAAAACTTGATTCCTGTAGTTTTGTTATAAGTTTCTTATTTGAAACAGCTTCTTTACACATATTCATGGACACATCAGAATATTTCCAAAATAAACTTTGCAGTGCTGAGAAATATGAAAAAAATGAATCTTTTTCCATATATGTCCATTTCTCAAGAAGATCCTTGAAGATATACTCGAAATCATCTTTAGTTAAAGATACAGGGAAAATCTCAAATTTGATACCAAATTCTTTTTTGGTATTAATAAAAATGAAAGCTGAAGATGTCATAACAGTCACCTCATGACCCCTTGAGACCAGTTCATCAAGAATTGTCTTTATATTTATCCAATGACTATATTCCACTGGCCACACCAGCACCTTTCCACAATTTCCAGAGTTGAAGTAGCAAGTCAGCTGTAGCAGCAGCAGAAACGAGAGCCATTTCATAGACATCGTATTCATATGCAGAACTTTTCAAAAATTACTGTATCCTTTTGCCACTGTTCATGTTTATATCCAAGGAGAAATTGATCAAGATGTTAAATTATAACTCTTATGCCTCTAGTAGTGACTTTATTTGAGCCGTCAGTAGTTGTGGAAAGCAAGTGCAATGGTAAAGTGTAGAATAGTTCATGTTTATACAATGTGTTTAATATTGTTTTCTCAATGCTGTCACGCATCCAAAAAGCAAAGACCTTGCACATGCAGATCAATTATATTGTGTAAGAGAGAAGAGTAGTGTAAAAACAAAGGCAAGTGAGAGTTTCTCCTATCTGCAGTCTCCTTGACATGGAATTAGAGATAAGGAGACAGCAACAAGATGGAAACTTAGGAATTTCTGACCCTTGTATCCCTTACAAAAACAACAAAAACAAATACATGAACACTTATAAACTAGTGTAATTTACTTTGGGAAGGTTCTGGACTACAATGAAGATGTTTCTGAAGCTCTGCTGATTGCAAAACCTGAAGATGACTGTGCAGAAAAGCTTGGAAAGATTTTACTTCCATTATCCTATCCTCTAGTTCAGAGGAACTTGGAACCAGCAGAGATTCCTTCAAAGGGATTTCATCCCATGGGGAAAAAGACAGCAAGAGAATCCTAGTAAGGCTCACCATCATAGATGTGTGCAGATTTTAGCTGCTGAGGACTTCCACAGTCTTCACCAGCACTGATTCCATTTGACAGAGCTGCTCAGAGTCCTTGCTTTTGGATCTTTCCTGAGCCTGGAAATGTCACTGTGGTGAGACCTGACCTTGTTGCCCCATCACTCCTGCACCCTGCCTGCCATGGATGAAATGTCATAGTGCTTTGACTTCTACAAGATTGGAACTGTTGCTCTGTGCCTTGCCCCCTGGTACTAAGTTAGTGCTTTGTCTGGCCATAACTAGGGCAACACTGCTATTTCTTTGGACCTAACACTGTATTCCTAGTTGTGGCTTTGAATGGCCATTACCTAGGTTGAACTGCTGCTATTTTACACACCGTTTCTGAGTCCTAAGTCAGAATGGTTTTAACATATCATTGCTGGGGTAAAGTGCTGCTTAAAACTCAACATTAAAAAAATTAAGATCATGGTGTCTGGTCCCATCACTTCATGGCAAATGGGGAAAAATATAAACAGTGACAGATATTTAATTTCTTGGGCTCAAAAATCACTGTGGATGGTGACTGCAGCCATGAAATTAAAAGACACTTGCTCCTTGGAAGAAAAGTTGTGACAGACCTAGACAGCATATTCCAAAACAGAGATATCACTTTGCTGACAAAGGTCTATATAGTCAAAGCTATACTTTTTCCAGTCATCATGTGCAGATGTGAGAGTTGGACCATAAAGAAAGCTGAGTGCCTTCAAACTGATGCTTTCAAACTATGGTGCTAGAGAAGACTCTTGAGATCCCTTGAATAGCAAGGAGATCAAACCAGTCAGTCCTAAAAGCAATCAACCCTGAATATTTATTGGAAGAACTGAGGCTGAAGCTGAAGCTCTAATATTTTGGCCACCTGAAATGAAGAGCCAACTCATTAGAAAAGACCCTGAGGCTGGGAAAGATTGAGGGCAGGATGAGAAGAGGGTGACAGAGGATGAGATGGTTGGATGGCATCCTCAATTTAATAGACATGTGTTTGAGCAAACTCTGGGAAATAGTGAAGGATAGAGAAACGTGGAATGTTGCTTGCTGTTCACTGGATTGCATAGTTAGTTGGACATGATTGAGTGAGTCAGTAGCAACAACAAAGTGCTGCTACTCTGTTCCTACCCTGGGTCCTAGTCAGGGTTCTGATTCACAATTACTGTGGCCACACTGCTGGGGCTCTGCATCCCACACCATGAATTTGACCTGTGGCTTTAACAGGCCATCACAGGGAACATATTGCTGCTGCTCTGAGACTTTCACTAGGGCCAGAATTGGAATCTTGGCCCATCATCCCCAGGCTTTGCTTCTATAGAACCCTGGACCCCAAGGACCTAAGCCATTGTTGAACCCTGTCATCTCAGGGCCTATAACACCATGACTCCCCCAAATATATTATCTATATGTCAAATGCCTAGGACTAGAGTTATATAATGGAGAAGGCAATGGCACCCCATGCCAGTACTCTTGCCTGGAAAATCCCATAGGTGGAGGAGCCTGGTGGGCTGCAGTCTATGGGGTCATGAAGAGTGAGACACGACTGATTGACTTCACTTTCACTTTTCACTTTCATGCATTGGAGAAGGAAATGGCAACCCAGTCCAGTGTTCTTGCCTAGAGAATCCCAAGGATGGTGGAGCCTGGTGGGCTGCCATCTATGGGGTCGCATAGAGTCAGACATGACTGAAGCAACTTAGCAGCAGGAGCAGAGTTATATACATTTTTTACATGCTTGTTTTTTATGTTTATTAAGAGAAGAAAGGAGACGATATATGCACTTACACTGTCTTGTATCTTCATCAGCACATTTGCTTTAACGTGGAGATTAGAATTGCAATCTAGGTTTATTTTCTTCACTTTGAAGAATTCCCTTAAGTTCTTCCTATAGGGCAGATTTCCCAGAAATGATTTTTTTTGGTAGGACAAGGCAGGGGGAGAGGTAAATCTATCTTTTGCTCTCCTTTTTGAGAGGTAGTTTACTTTATACAGAACTTTCGTTTACAGTTTTTTCTTTCAGCACTTTGAGTATGTCATTCCACCGCCAGAGAACATTCAATGTTTCTTTTTTCCATAATGATATCATTGTGGTCTATTTTACTTTCATTTTCTTTATCTTTCTAAAATTAAAAAAAAATTATTTTTATTTATTCAGTTTGCCTTCACTGGGCCGTTTTTTCTTTTTCTTGCTTCAGGCTTTCCCTAGCTGTGGCTAGTTGGGGTTACTCTGCGTTTTAGTGTGCATGCTTCTTGTTGTGGTGACTTCTCTTATTGCAGACACAGACTCTAGGGGGATGGGCTTCAGCAGTTGCAGTACTTGGGCTCAGTAGTTGCGATGTGTGGGCTCTAGTGTGCCACGAGAGAAGTCCTCCATCATTTTTTAAAACTTTTTATTTTATATTGGAGTGTGACTGATTAACAATGTTGTGATAATTGCAGGTGGATGGCAAGGGGACAGAGCCATACATATGCATGTATCCATTCTCCCTAAGACTCCTCTCCCATTCAGGCTGCCACATAATATTGAACAGAGTTCCCTGTGCTATACAGTAGCACCTTGTTGGTTATCCATTTTAAGTGTAGGAGTGTATACATGTTAATCCCCAACCCCCTATATCTTCCCCCTGTTCTTTCCCTCTGGCAACTACATGTTTAATTCTGTGAGTCTGTTTTCTAAATAAGTTCATTTGTATAATTTATTTTTAGATTCCACATATAAGGGATATCATATGATATTTCTCCTTCTTTGTCTGATTTCACTTTGTTATACTTCACTCAGAATGACAATCTCTAGTTCCATCCATCCATATAGCTGCAAATGGCATTATTTCATTCTTTTTAATGGCTGAGTAATAGTCCATTGTATATATGTACTATATTTTCTTAAAATTTCCTCTGTTGATGAACATTTAGTTTGCTTTTGTTAACAGTGTGAGCATCATTGTTTCTGATGAGATATAAATAATGTCTTATTGGTGTTCACAAGTATGGATGAATTTCTTTAGTGCTTCAACATTTTCTGTCTTCAGTTTTAAACATTTCATTGATGTCTGTGTATGGTTCTCTCTCTGTTTATCCTACTTGTAATTGGTTGAACAATTGGGAAAAGATAAATGCTTTTCATTATATTTGGAATATTTTCAGGCATTGATTTTTAAAATACTGTTCTATGCACTCCCATTTTATGTATGTTAACAAGTACTTCACAGACATATTTAAAAAATGGGAAAATGTGATCTGCATCAGGGAAAAACCAGGCAATATGATCTGCCTATGAGAAGAACTAATGTTTGGCTCTAACACAGAAAAACTTCAAACTAGTTTTGAAGAAATTTTGAATGGCATTCCTATTTTGTGTATGTTACTGTGCTTAATTATGTCCCACAGATTTCAATACTTCTGCTCCCTTCTCTTTGTTCATTTTTCCCATTGTTCCTTGGATTTTATTAGCTTATTGATTGATATTCAAGTTTGCAGGCTTATTTAAAATCAACTTTTTTATACCCTCTAGTGAATTTTTTATTTTATATATTTTAATTTTCAGCTTCAAAATTTCCATTTTTTACTTTTGTAAAATATGAATTCTGTCTTTTGCCTAAAGACTATCAGATGGAACATGGTCATAACTTTTTACTTTTTAAGCATGGTTTCCTTAAAGTAGATGAGTACTTCCAATAATCCATTTCCTCTAAGTTGACAAGTTTGTTGAAACATAACAATAGTCTCTTATAGTCATTTATATTTTTATTTTAGTTTCTATATAATTTATTCAAAATATTTGTTTTGTGAAAGTTTCCCTTAAGTCACTGAATCCATTGACAATA
This sequence comes from Oreotragus oreotragus, assembly GCA_006410675.1. Taxonomy (NCBI): domain Eukaryota; kingdom Metazoa; phylum Chordata; class Mammalia; order Artiodactyla; family Bovidae; genus Oreotragus; species Oreotragus oreotragus. Next base: position 224,317 of record SJYX01011525.1, read on the forward strand.
GCTATTTTGAAAAATTTCCCTGTTAGAGCCAATTATCAGTTCCCATCACAGGCAGATAATATTGCCTGTTCTTTTCCATATTAAGGTCATATTTTCCTATTTGTTTATATGTCTTGTGAAGTGTTTGTTAAAAAACTGTAACTTTTAGATAATAGAGAACTCTGAATACTAGTCCTCTCCAGTTCCAGATACCGTTACTATGATTTTTTTAGTGACGGAATAGACTATATTAGTGAAGTTTGTTTTCCAACAGTGTAAAGGCTCTGATACGGCTACAGGGAGGGTGCAGCTTTGGCATAGTCACGTTCCATGGGGTAATAATGATTTTACTAGGGTGCTCCTTCTGCCTCTTTTCTTACTGTAAGCCTTCACCATCTGACTCATTGGAAAAGACCCTGATGCTGGGAAAGTTTGAAGGTGGGAGGAGAAAGGGATGACAGAGGATGAGATGGTTGGTTGGCATCATCGACCTGATGGACATGAATTTGAGCAAACTCTGGGAGTTGGTGATGGACAGGGAAGCCTGGTGTGCTGCAGTTCATGGTGTTGCACTGTTGCACATGACTGAGCAACTGAACTGACTGAGTCTTCACTATTTGTTGAGGGATTATGCTATAGATTTTTTTAAAAGTAATATCTTGGTAGTATAAATAGTTCCAGCATCTGACCCCAAAGGTTCAGGGTGTTTGACAGGGAAACTTTTAGAAGTCAGTATCTAAGGTATGTTCTCAACTCAGGAGTGATCTTCTTAGCTGTGTTTTTCTCTCATTTTCTCTAATAAACTTGCTTTCCAATGGTTTAGCTTGTATCTACCATGAAGCAGGTATGGAGTAGGGCAAAGGCTTGCAGAATTTTATCTAGAGAATGCATTGGTCATAGCAAACACCCTCTTCCAACAACACAAGAGATGACTCTACACATGGACATCACCAGATGGTCAATACTGAAATCAGATTGATTATATTCCTTGCAGTCACTGATGGAGAAGCTCTATACAGTCAGCAAAAACAAGATTGGGAGCTGACTGTGGCTCATATCATGAGCTCCTTATCCCAAAATTTAGACAAATTAAAGAAACAGGGAAAATCACTAGGCCATCAGGTATGACCTAAGTCAAATCATTTATGATCATACAGTGGAAGTGATAAATAGACTCAAGTAATTAGATCTGATAGAGTGCCTGAAGAGCTATGGATGGAGTTTCATAACATTGTACAGGAGGCAGCTACCAAAATCATCCCAAATAAAAAGGAATGCAAGGAGGCAAAATGGTTGTCTGAGTAGGTCATAAAAAAAGCTGAGTAAAAACAGAAGCAAAAGGCAAAGGAGAAAGGAAAAGATGTACCCATCTGAAAGCAGAGTTCCAAAGAATAGCAAGGAGAGATAAGAAAGCCTTCTTAAGTGAATAATGCAGATAAATAGAGGAAAACAATAGAATGGGAAAGACTAGAGATCTCTCCAACAAAATTAGAGATACCAAGGCAACATTTCATGCAAAGATGGGCACAATAAAGGACAGTAATGGTAAGGACATAACAGAAGCAGAAGAGATTAAGAAGATGTGGTAAGAGTACAGAAAAGATCCTAATGATCCAGATAACCACAATGGTGTGGTCTTTCACCTAGAGACAGACATTCCAAGTGTGAAGTCAAGCAGGCCTGACAAAGCATTATTATGAACAAAGGTAGGGCTATTTAAAATCCTTTGGAAGGAGGTTATCTTCATTACCAGATTTTTCCTGTAGCTCAGATGGTAAAGAATCTGCCTGCAATGCAGGAGACCTGGGTTCGATCCTTGGGTCAGGAAGATCCTCTGGAGAAGGGAATGGCATTCCACTCCAGGATTCTTGCCTGGAGAATCCTATGGATAAAGGAGCCTGATGGGCTACAGTTCATGGGGTCCCAAAGAGTCGGACACAACTGAGCTACTAACACACACACATCTTCTTTACCTCCACCATAGTTTGGCCTCAGGACAAACATCAGGGAGGAAACATAGCCCTGCCAGAAAATTGGATTAAGATTTACTGAACATGGCCCTGCGCATCCGAACAAGACCCAGTTTTCCTCTCAGTCAGTCTCTCTCATCAGGAAGCTTCCATAAGCCTCTTATACTTCTCCAACAGAGGGCAGACAGAATGAAAACCACAGTCACTGAAAACTTACCAAACTGCTCACATGGATCACAGCCTTGTCTAACTCAATGAAACTACAAGCTGTGAAGTGTAGGGCCACCCAAGATGGATGCATCATGGTGGGGAGTTCTGACAAAACATGGTCTACAGGAAAAGGGAATGGCAAGCCACTACAGTATTCTTGCCTTGAGAACCCCAGGAACAGTATGAAAAGGCAAAAAGATAGGACACTGAAAGATGAACTCCCCAGGTCAGTAGATGCCCAATATGCTGCTGGAGATCAATGGAGAAATAACTCCAGAAAGAGTGAAGAGAGAGATCCAAAGCAAAAACAACACCTAGTTGTGGATGTGGCTGGTGATGGAAGTAAAGTCCAGTGCTGTAAAGAGCAATATTGCATAGGAACCTGGAATGTTAGGTCCATGAATCAAGGCAAATTGGAAGTGGTCAAACAGGAAATGACAACAGTGAATGTTGACATTTTAGGAATCAGTGAACTAAAATGGACTGGAATGGGGAATGTAATTTGTATAACCATTATATCTACTACTGTGGACAAGAATTCCTTAGAAGAAATGGAGTAGTCATCATAGTCAACAAAAGAGTCTGAAATGCTGTACTTGGGTGCAATCTCAAAAACGACAGTAAGATCATTTCCAAGGCAAACCAATCCATATCATGGTAATCCAAGTTTATGCCCTAACAAGTAAGGCTAAAGAAGCTGAAATTGAATGGTTTTATGAAGACCTGCCAGACCTTCTAGAACTAACACCTATAAAAGATGTCCTTTTCATCATAGAGGACTGGAATGCAAAAGTAGGAAGTCAAGAAACACTTGGAGTAACAGGAAATTTGGCCTTGGAGTACAGAATGAGGCAGGACAAAGGCTAATAGGGTTTTGCCAAGAAAATACAGTGGTCATAGCAAACACCCTCTTCCAACAACACAAGAGAAGACTCTATACATGGACATCACCAGATGGTCAACACCAAAATCAGATTGATTATATTCTTTACAGCCAAAGATGGAGAAACTCTATACAGTCAGTAAAAACAAGATCAGGATCTGACTATGGCTCAGACCATGAACTCTTTATTTCCAAATTCAGACTTAAATTGAAGAAAGTAAGGAAAACCACTAGACCATTCAGGTATGACCTAAATCAAATCCCTTACGAGTACACAGTAGAAGTGACAAATGAATTCAAGGGATTAGATCAGATAGACAGAATGCCTGAAGAACTATAGGCGGAGGTTATGGCATTGTACAGGAGATAGGTATCAAGAGCATCCTCAATAAAAAGAAATGCAAAAAGACAAAATGGGTCTGAGGAGGCTTACAAATAGCTGAGAAAAGAAGAGAAGTGAAAGGCAAAGGAGAAAAGGAAAGATATACACATTTGAATGCAGAGTTCCAATGAATAGCAAGGAGAGATAAGAAAGCCTTCCTCAGTGATCAGTGCAAAGAAATAGAGTAAAACAATAGAATGGGAAAGACTAGAGATCTCTCTAGAGAATTAGAGATACCAAGGGATATTTCATGCAAAGATGGACTCAATAAAAGACAGAAATGGTATGGACCTAACAGAAGCAGAAGATATTAAGAAGAGGTGGCAAGAATACATGGAAGAACTGTAGAAAAAAAGGTCTTCACGACCCAGATAACCACGATGGTGTGATCACTTACCTAGAGCCAGACATCCTGGAATGTGAAGTCAAGTGGGCCTTAGGAAGCATCACTACAAACAAAGCTAGTGGAGGTGATGGAATTCTGGTCGAGCTATTTCAAACCCTAAAAGCTGATGCTGTGAAAGACCTGCATTCAATATGCCAGCAAATATGGAAAACTCAGCAGTGGCCACAGGACTGGAAAAGGTTGGTTTTCATTCCAATCCCAAAGAAAAGCAATCCCAAAGAATGTTCAAGCTACCACACAATTGTACTCTTCTCACATGCTAGTAAAATAATGCTCAAAATTCTCCAAGCCAGGCTTTTACAGTAGGTGAACCATGAACTTCCAGTTGTTCAAGCTGCATTTAGAAAAAGCAGAGGAACCAGAGATCAAATAGCCAACATTGGTTGGATCATCGAAAAAACAAAAGCTCCAGAAAAACTTCTACTTTTGCTTTATTCACTACACCAAAGCTTTTGTCTGTGTGGATCACAACAAACTGGAAAATTCTGAAAGAGAAGGGAATACCAGACCACTTGACCTGCCTCCTGAGAAATCTGTATGCAGGTCAAGAAGCAGCAGTTAGAACCGAATATGGATCAACAAACTGGTTTCAAATTGGGAAAGGATTACATCAAGGCTGTATATTGTCACCCTGCTTATTTAACTTATATGCAGAGTACGTTATGTGAAATACTGGGCTGGATGAACCAAAGCCAGAATCAAGATGCCGGGAGAAGTATCAATAACCTCAAATATGCAGATGACACCACACTTATAGCAGAAAGTGAAGAACTAAAGAGCCTCTTGATGAAAGTGAAAGAGAAGATTGAACAAGTTGGCTTAAAACAGCATTCAGGAAACGAAGATCATGGCATTCAGTCCCATCACTTCATGGCAAATAGACAGGGAAACGACGGAAACAGTGAGAGACTTTTTTTAAAGGGGCTCAAAAATCACTGCAGATGGTGACTGCAGCCATGAAATTAAAAGACACTTGCTCCTTAGAAGAAAAGCTATGACCAACCTAGACAGCATATTGAAAAGCAGAGACATTACTTTGCCAACAAAGGTCCATCTAGTCAGAGGTATGGTTTTTCCAGTAGTTATGTATGGATGTGAGAGTTGGACTATAAAGAAAGCTGAGCACCGAATAATTGATGCTTTTGAACTGTGGTGTTGGAGAAGACTCTTGAGAGTCCCTTGGACTGCAAGGGGATCATGGCAGTCATTCTGAAGGAAATCTGTCCTAAATATTCTTTGGAAGGACTGATGCTGAAGTTGAAACTCCAATACTTTGGCCACCTGATGTGAAGAAATGACTCATTAGAAAATACCCTGATGCTGGGAAAGTTTGAAAGTAGGAGGAGAAGGGGATGACATAGGATGAGATGGTTGGTTGACATTACTGAGTTGATGGCCATAAGTTTGAGCAAGCCCCAGGAGTTGGTGATGCACAGGGAGGCCTGGCATGTTGCGGTCCCTGGGGCTGCAAAGAGTCAGATACGACTGAGTGATTGAACTGAACTGACTTCAAATCTTGAAATAGGATGTTCCCAAAGTGCTGTACTCAATATGTCAGTGAATTTGGAAAACCCAGCAGTGGCCTCAGGACTGGAACAGGTCAATTTTCATTCCAATCTGAAAGAGGGGCAATGCAAAAGAATGTTTCAACTCTCAATTGCACTCATTTCACTTGCTAGCAAGATAAGGCTCAAAATCCTTAAAGCTAGGCTTCAGCATTGCATGAACCAAGAACTTCCAGATGTACATGGTAGATTTAGAAAAATCAGAGCAACCAGAGATAAAATTGCCAGCATTCATTGGCTGATAGAAAAAGCAAGAAAATTCCAGAAAAAAAAAATCTACTTGAACTTCTTTGGCTATACCAAGGCCTTTAACTGTGTGGATCACAAGAAACTAGAAAATTGTTTAAGAGGGGGAAAAGCCAGACCACCTTACTTGCCTCCTGGTAATTCTTTATGCAGATTAAGAATCAACAGTTAGAATCAGACATGGAACAATGGACTGGTTCAAAATTGGGAAAGGAGTATGTCAAGGCTATACATTGTCACCCTGTTTTGTTTTTTTTTTTTTTACCTTATATGCAGAGTACATCATGTGAAAATGCCAGACTGGAAGAATCAGAAGCTGGAATCAAGATTTCTAAGGGAAATATTAGCAGTCTCAGATATGCAGTTGTTACCTCCTTAATGATAGAAAGTGAAGAGGAACTGAAGAGCCTCTAGATGAGGGTGAATGAAGAGAGTAAAAAAGTTGGCTTAAAACTCAACATTCTGAAAACTAAGATCATGACATTCAGTCCCATCAGTTCATGGGAAACAGATGGGAAAAAATGGAAAGAGTGGCAGATTTTATTTTCTTTCTTTTTTTAAAAAATTATTTAATTGGAGATTAATTACTTTACATATTGTAGTGGTTTTTTGCATACATTGGCATGAATCAGCCACGGGTGTACATGTGTTCCCAATCTTGAACTCCCTCCCACCTTCCTCCCCATCCCATCCCTCAGGGTTGTCCCAGTGCACCGGCTTTGAGTGCCCTGTTTCATACATCAAACTTGGACTCGTTATCTATTTCACATATGGTAATATACATGATTCAATGCTATTCTCTCAAATCATCCCACCCTTGCCTTCTCCCACAGAGTCCAAAAGAATCTTGAACTCCCTCCCACCTTCCTCCCCATCCCATCCCTCAGGGTTGTCCCAGTGCACCGGCTTTGAGTGCCCTGTTTCATACATCAAACTTGGACTCGTTATCTATTTCACATATGGTAATATACATGATTCAATGCTATTCTCTCAAATCATCCCACCCTTGCCTTCTCCCACAGAGTCCAAAAGTCTGTTCTTTACATCTGTGTCTCTTTTGCTATCTCTCATATAGGGTCATCATCACCATCTTTCTAAATTCCATCTATATGCATCGGTACACTGTATTGGTGTTTTTCTTTCTGACTTACTTCACTCTGTATAATAGGCTCCAGTTTAATCCACCTCATTAGAACTGATTCAAATGCATTCTTTTTAATAGCTGAGTAATATTCCATTGTGTATATGTACCACAGCTTTCTTATCCATTCACCTGCCTATGGACATCTAGGTTGCTTCCATGGCCTGGCTATTGTAAACAGTGCTGCGATGAACATTGGGGTACACGTGTCTCTTTCAATTCCGGTTTCCTTGTTGTGTATGCCCAGCAGTGGGATTGCTGAGTTGTATGGCAGCTCTATTTCCAGTTTTTTAGGACTCTCTACAGTGTTCTCCATAGTGGCTGTACTAGTTTGCATTCCCACAGTGTAAGAGGGTTCCCTTTGTTCTGCCCCCTCTTCAGCATTTATTGTTTATAGACTTTTTGATAGCAGCCATTCTGACTGGCGTGAAATGGAACCTCACTCTGATTTTGATCTGCATTTAGACTGCAAGGAGATCCAATCAGTCCATTCTAAAGGAGATCAGCCCTGGGATTTCTTTGGAAGAAATGATTCTAAAGCTGAAACTCCAGTACTCTGGCCACCTCATTCAAAGAGTTGACTCATTGGAAAAGACTTTGATGCTGGGAGGGATTGGTGGCAGGAAAAGAAGGGGACGACAGAGGATGAGATGGCTGGATGGCCATCACCGACTCAGTGGACGTGAGTTTGAGTGAACTCCGGGAGTTGGTGATGAACAGGGAGGCCTTGTGCGCTGCGATTCATGGAGTCGCAAAGAGTTGGACAGGCCTGAACAACTGAACTGAACTGATAGTGAGTGATGTTGAGCATCTTTCATGTGTTTGTTAGCCAGCTGTATGTCTTCTTTGGAGAAATTTCAGTTTAATTCTTTGTCCTATTTATTGATTGGGTCATTTATTTTTCTGAAATTGAGCTGCAGGAGCTGCTTGTATATTTTTAAGATTAATTCTTTGTCAGCTGCTTCATTTGTATAATTTTCTCCCATTCTGAAGACTGTCTTTTCATTTGGTAATACTTTCCTTCGTTTTGCAAAAACTTTTAAGTTTAATTAGGTCCCATTTGTTTATTTTTGTTTTTATTTCCATTACTCTGGGAGGTAGGTCATAGAGGATCCTGCTGTGATTTATGTCAGAGAGTGTTTTACCTAATTTTTCCTCTGGGAGTTTTATAGTTTCTGGTCTTACATTTAGCTCTTTAATCCATTTTGACTGTATTTTTGTGTATGGTGTTAAAAAGTTTTCTAGTTTCATTCTTTTACAAGTGGTTGACCAGTTTCCCCAGCACCACTTGTTAAAGAGATTGTCTTTTCTCCATTGTATATTCTTGCCTCCTTTATCAAAGATAAGTTGCCCATAGGTGTGTGGATTTATCTCTGGGCTTTCTGTTTTGTTCCATTGATCTATATTCCTGTCTTTGTGCCAGTACCGTGCTGTCTTGATGACTGTAGCTTTGTAGTATAGACTGAAATCAGGGTGATTGATTCCTTCAGTTCCATTCTTCTTTGTCAAGATTGCTTTGGCTATTCTAGGTTATTTGTATTTCCATACTAATTGTGGAATCCTTTGTTCTAGTTCTCTGAAAAATACTGTTGCTGGCTTCATAGGGATTGCATTGAATCTATAGATTGCTTTAGGTGGTATACTGTTTTTCACTATATTGATTCTTCTGATCCATGAACATGATATATTTCTCCATCTATTTGTGTCATCTTTGGTTTCTTTCATCAGTGTTTTATAGTTTTCGGTTTATAGGTCTTTTGTTTTTTAGATAGATTTATTCCTAAGTATTTTATTCTTTTCATTGCAATGGTGAATGGAATTGTTTCCTTCGTTTTTCTTTCTGTTTTCTCATTGTTAGTGTATAGGAATGCAAGGGATTTCTGCATGTTAATTTTATATTCTGCAACTTTACTATATTCATTGATTAGCTCTAGTAATTTTCTGGTGGAGTCTTTAGGGTTTTTATGTAGAGGATCATGTCATCTGCAAACAGTGAGAGTTTTCCTTCTTTTCCAATCTGGATTCCTTTTATTTCTTTTTCTTCTCTGACTGCTCTGGATAAAACTTCCAAAACTGTGTTAAATAGTGGTGGTGAGAGTGAGCACCCTTGCCTTGTTCCTGACTTTAGGGAAAATGTTTTCATTTTTTCACAATTGAGGATAATGTTTGCTATGGGTTCATCATATTTGGCTTTTATTATGTTGAGGTATGTTATTTATATGCCTGCTTTCTGGGTTTTTATTTTTTATCATATATGGATGTTGAATTTTCTCAAAAGCTTTCTCTGCATCTATTGAGATATTCATATGGTTTTTATCTTTCAATTTGTTAATGTTGTGTATCACATTGATTGATTTGCAGATGTTGAAGAATCCTTGCATCCCTGGGATAAAGCCCATTTGGTCTTGATGTATGATCTTTTTAATATTTTGTTGGATTCTGTTTGCTAGAATTTTGTTAAGGGTTTTTGCATCTATGTTCATTAGTGATATTGGCCTGTAGTTTTCTTTTTTTGTGGTATCTTTGTCTGCTGTTGGTATTAGGGTAATGGTGGCCTCATAGAATGAGTTTGGAAGTTTACCTTCCTCTGCAATTTTCTGGAAGAGTTTGAGTAGGATAGGTGTTAGCTTTTCTTAAAATTTTTGGTAGAATTCATCTGTGAAGCCATCTGGTCCTGGGCTTTTGTTTGCTGGAAGATTTCTGATTAGTTTCAGTTTCCGATTACAGTTTCGATTTCTGTGCTTATGATGGGTCTGTTAAGATTTTCTATTTCTTCCTGGTTTAGTTTTGAAAAGTTATACGTTTCTAAGAATTTGTCCATTTCTTCCAAGTTGTCTTTTTTATTGGCATATAGTTGCTGATAGTCTCTTATCCTTTGTATGAGTTCTCCATTTTCATTTCTAATTTTGTTGATTTGATTCTTCTCCCTTTTTTTCTTGATGAGTCTGGATAATGATTTGTCTATTTTATTTATCTTCTCAAAGGACTAGCTTTTAGCTTTGTTGATTTTTACTATGGTCCCCTTTGTTTCTTTTATTTGTATGAGTTCTCCATTTTCATTTCTAATTTTGTTGATTTGATTCTTCTCCCTTTTTTTCTTGATGAGTCTGGATAATGATTTGTCTATTTTATTTATCTTCTCAAAGGACTAGCTTTTAGCTTTGTTGATTTTTACTATGGTCCCCTTTGTTTCTTTTTCATTTATTTCTGCCCTCATTTTTATGATTTCTTTCCTTCTACTAACCCTGGGGTTCTTCATTTCTTCTTTTTCTAGTTGCTTTAGGTGTAGAGTTAGGGTATTTATTTGATTTTTCCCTTGTTTCCTGAGGTAACCTTGTATTGCTACAAATCTTCCCCTTAACACTGCTTTTACTGAATCCCACAGGTTTTGGGTTGTTGTGTTTTCATTTCATTCGTTTCTATGCATATTTTGCTTTATTTTTTTGATTTCTTCTGTGATTTGTTGGTTATTTAGAAGCATGTTATTTTGCCTCCATATGTTTGTATTTTTAATAGTTTTTTTTCCCCCTCTAGTTGATATCTAATCTTACTGCATTGTGATCAGAAAAGATGCTTGGAATGATTTCATTTTTTTTGAATTTACCAAGGCTAGATTTATGGTCCAGGATGTAATCTATCCTGGAGAAGGTTCCATGTGCACTTGAGAAAAAGGTGAAATTCATTGTTTTGGGGTCAAATGTCCTATTAGTTCAATTCAGTTCAGTTGCTCAACTGTGTCCAATTCTTTGCAACCCCATGAATTGCAGCATGCAGGGCCTCCCTGTCCATCACCAACTCCTGGAGTTCACTCAAGCTCATGTCCATCGAGTCGAGGTTGCCATCCAGCCATGTCATCCTCTGTCATCCTTTTCTCCTCCTTCCCCCAATCCTTCCATGCATCAGAGTCTTTTCCAATGAGTCAACTCTTCACATGAGGTGGCCAAAGTATTGGAGTTTTAGCTTTAGCATCAGTCCTTCCAAAGAACACCCAGGACTGATCTCCTTTAGAATGGACTGGTTGGATCTCCTTGCAGTCCAAGGGACTCTCAAGAGTCTTCTCCAACACCACAGTTCAAAAGCATCAATTCTTCAGTGGTCAGCTTTCTTCACAGTCCAACTCTCACATCCATATATGACTACTGGAAAAACCATAGCCTTGACTATACGGACCTTCATTGGCCAAGTAATGTCTTTGCTTTTTAATATGCTATCTAGGTTGGTCAAAACTTTCCTTCCAAGGAGTAAGTGTCTTTTAATTTCATGGCTGTAATCACCATCTGCAGTGATTTTGGAGCCCAAAAAAGCAAAGTCTGCCATTGTTTCCAATGTTCCCCCATCTATTTACCATTAAGTGATGGGACCAGATACCATGATCTTAGTTTTCTGAATGTTGAGCTTTAAGCCAACATTTTCACTCTCCACTTTCACTTTTATCAAGAGGCTTTTTATAGATATTAATTAGATCTAACTGGTTCATTGTGTCATTTAAAGTTTGGATTTCCTTGCTAATTTTCTGTTTAGTTGATCTATCCATAGGTGTGAGTGGAGTATTAAAGTCTCCCACTATTATTGTGTTATTGTTAATTTCCCCTTTCATACTTGTTAGCATTTCCCTTACATATTATGGTGCTCCTATGGTGGGTGCATATATATTTATAATTTTTACATCTTCTTCTTGGATTGATCCTTTGATCATTATATCGTGTCCTTCTTTGTCTCTTTCCACAGCCTTTATTTCAAAGTCTATTTTATCTGATATGAGTATTGCTACTCCTGCTTTCTTTTGGTCTCCACTTCTGTGAAATATCTTTTTCCAGCTCTTCACTTTCAGTCTGTATGTGTCCCTTGTTTTGAGGTGGGTCTCTTGTGGACAGCATATATAGGGGTCTTGTTTTTGTATCCATTCAGCCAGTCTTTGCCTTTTGGTTGGGCCATTCAATCTATTTACATTTAAGGTAATTATTGATAGATAGGATCCTGTTGCCATTTACTTTGTTGTTTTGGGTTAGAGTTAATATACCTTTTCTGTGTTTCCTGTACAGAGAAAATCCTTTAGCATTTGTTGAAGAGCTGATTTGGTGGTGCTGAATTGTCTCAGATTTTACTTATCTGTAAAGCTTTTGATTTCTCCTTCATATTTGAATGAGATCCTTGCTGGGTACAGTAATCTGGGTTGTAAGTTTTCCTCTTTCATCACTTTAATTATGTCCTGCCATTCCCTTCTGGCCTGAAGAGTTTCTATTGAAAGATCAGCTGCATCCTTATGGGAATCCCCTTATTTGTTCTTTTGCCATTGCTGCTTTTAATATTTGTTGTTTGTGTTTGATCTTCATTAATTTGATTAATATGTGTCTTGGGGTGTTTCATCTTGGGTTTATCCAATTTGGGACTCTCTGGGCTTCTTGGACTTGGGTGGCTATTTCCTTCCCCATTTTAGGGAAGTTTTCAACTATTATCTCTTCCAGTGTTTTCTCATGGCCTTTCTTTTCGTCTTCTTCTTCTGGAACTCCTATGATTCAAATGTTGGGGCATTTGACATTGTCCCAGAAGTCTCTGAGGTTGTCCTCATTTCTTTTAATTCTTTTTTCTTTTTCCTATCCGCTTCATTTATTTCCACTACTCTATCTTCCACCTCCTTTATCCTATCTGTGGCAGAGCCTCAGTTATTCTACTGTTGGTTCCCTCCGGAGTGCTTTTGATCTCATTTATTACATTATTCATTATTGATTGACACTATTTATTTCTTCTAGGTCCTTGTTAAACAGTTCTTGCATCTTCTCAATCCTTGTCTCCAGACTATTTATCTTTAAGTCCATTTTGTTTTCAAGATTTTGGATCATTTTTCCTATCACTATTCTGAATTCTTTTTCAGGTAGACTCCCTATCTCCTCTTTTGTTTGGTTTGGTGGGCATTTATCATGTTCCTTTACCTGCTGAATATTTCTCTGCCTTTTCATCAGATTGCTGTGTTTGGGGTGGCCTTTGGGGTGGCTGGAAGTTTGTGGTTCCTCTTTATTTTTGAGGTTCCTCCCTGTGGGTGGGGTTGGATGAGTGGCTTGTCAAGGTTTCCTGGTTAGGGAAGCTTGTGTCAGTGTTCTGGTGAGTGGAGCTGGATCTTCTGTCTCTGAAGTGCAATGAAGCGTCCAGTAGTGAGTTTTGAAGTGTCTGTGGGATGGGTTTGGTGTGACTTTTCACCACCTGTATTTTGATGCTCAGGTTATGTTCCTGCATTGTTGGAGAATTAGCTTGGTATGTCTTGTTCTGAAACTTGTTGGCTCTTGGGTGGAGCTTGGTTTCAGTGTAGGTATGGAGGCTTTTGGATGAGCTCTTGTTAATTAATGTTCCCTGCAGTCAGGAGTTTTCTGGAGTTCTCAAGTTTTGGATTTAAATCTCCTGCCTCCGGCTTTCAGTCTTATTCTTACAGTGGTCTCAAGGCTTCTCCACCCCTCCTTTTGAAGAGAATGGGCTGCCTTTCTGGGTGTCTGGTGTCCTCTGCCAGTGTTAACAAGTTGTTTTGTGGAATTTTCTCGGCATTCAAATGATCTTTCAATGAATTTGTGGAGGAGAAAGTGGTTTCCCTGTCCTATTCCTCTGCCATCTTCAGACCGCTTCCAGATTTTATTTTCTTGGACTCCAAAATCACTGCAGATGGTGACTACAGCCATGAAATTAAAAGATGCTTGTTTTTTGCAAAGAAAGCTGTGACAAACCTATACAGAGTATTAAAAAGCAGAGTCATCATTTTGCTGACAAAGGTCCATCTAGTCAAAGCCATTGTTTTTCCAGTAGTTATGTACAGATATGAGATTTGAACCATAAAGAAGCTGAGGGACAAAGAATTGATGCTTTCAAACTGTGGTGTTGGAGGAGACTATTGAGAGTTTCTTAGAGACCAAGGAGATCCAACCAGTCAATCCTAAAGGAAAACAGTCCTGAATATTCATTGGAAGGACTTGTACTGAAGCTGAAGCTCTAATACTTTGGCAACCTGATTTGAAAGAGTCAACTTATTGGAAAAGATCCTGATCCTGGGAAAGATTGAGGCTAGGCAGAGAAGGGGGCAACCGAGGACAAGATGGTTGGATAGCATCACTGACACAACGGACGTATGTTTGAGCAACCCTGGAGATAGGTGAAAGACAAGGAAGCCTACTGTGCTGCAGCACATGGGGTTGCAAAGAGTCAGACATGACTTATTGATTGAATAACAACAAATCATCACAGGTATTATTAAGGGGGAACAGTAATTCAATATAATCAAGGCTTTGTATGGAAAATGTCTACTTCTTTTAACCAAATATTTTACTACTTATTTTTAGGTAGCAAGCCACTTAGCACCATTCAGAATTTCTGAAAGAAACAAAATTTACATGAAAAAAATAATTTGTGTTTCTTGAGGTTTTTGAACTCTAAACTCCTATACAGAACAAAGAAGCTGCTTAAACACTGTGTTAAGAGACTTGACTAACTTCAGCTTCACTTCAACCTGTACTGGATTATAGCTTGTGTCTGTAAAGATAACCTCAACCATTATGCTGAGTTTTGTCCAAGAAAATGTGATCCCACAAACCAGAAAATGTACATTGTCTAATGTCCTTGGCAAACCATTTTTAGTATTTTTCCCACTTACCCTTGTAGTGCTAGTGGTAAAGAACCCATTTGCCAATGCAGAAGACATAAAGATATGCAGGTTCCATCTCTAGGTCAAGAAAATCCCCTTTAGAAGGAAATGCAACCCCTCCAGTATTCTTGCCTGGAAAATCCCTCAGACAGAGAGGCCTGGCAGGTTACAGCCCATAGGGGTCACAAAAAGTTGGATATGACTGAAGCGACTTAGCATATAAGGCATCATTTACCCTTTTTGTAATTTTCCATTTCTACATAGTACCTCGTCCCTTTTTTCCCCTTCTTTCACTTCCCCATAGTCTCTTTGTTCCTTATCTGTTCACCCTTTAAAGACCTCAGCCACCTGTGTCTAATTTGAAGCAGAACCTCAGTTTATAATGGAATCTCTCTCTCTACCCTTATTTAGCAGTTTGAATAAAATTTGTCTTGTTGTTCTTCAATGTGTCTAGCTCTGGTTTTCTTTGACAAAGACATCTATCTTATATTTTTGAATTTTTAATGCAGAAGATGTTTCTGAAAATACATAGTGAAAACAGTCTTTTCAATCTTTTTAAATCAACAGACTGAGATCCTAGCAAGTCTCATTTTTTCATAGTTATGAAATTATATGTAAATCAGTATGAAAAGCAGAATTGATCACTGAAAGATTTATAAAGTTAGAATTGTAAATTTAATATAATCCACTCATATCTTCAGTTACCACTTTTCTTTGTTTTCATGAGCAGAAGTGATGATTTCAAGAGGAATATTTAAGTATTTAACAAAAATTGCACAGAATTATTTCCATCCATGGAGCTGAATGGATTAACAAACACAATATGTTTAAGAAAGAATAAAATCTTGGGGTAAAATAGGAAAACACACTTCTTGTTAAATGCAGAGGAAAATCTTGGCACAAATTGATCCATAGTAGTTGAATTAAATGGAATAATCTTTCCTATTATGCCTACTAACCTGAGGTCTCAAAATCTACTTCTTTTTCTTCTTTCCTGTCTTAATAAACTTTCGATAGCAAAGCAAGCAACATTTTATGACAAGGAAAACAACAGTTGCCACACAGGCCAGCTGGAACCCAATCACATCCAGAGAATGGTACTGGTACAAGGTGAGGTCATAGGTGGCTGGTCGCAGGTGCTTAGCTCCTTTGTGTTGCATGACAAACTTGAACCAGAAGACTGCTCAGTTCAGGGACTTCATAGGCTGAGTGGTTGATAACCACATAGCATTCTCTTTATACCTGAATGGAAAACAATGCGATATCAATTTATAGATAGAATTAGAAAAGATAAATATGTGAAATTTCCATGCAGATAGAAGAAATATGTGCCTCATAGAGAGGAAGAATGATAGATTATTTTCTTCAGACACTTTATCTTATGGGATAAAATTTGTTAAATGAAAAGAATTTCAAGCTATGAAGAAAAGAGAGAACATGGGAGAGGAGAAGTATTTATAACCCAAAGAATGGGATGAGTAAAGGCTCAGAGATGGAAAGAAGAATATAGAAAAGAAATGAGAAAGGAAAAGAAATACATGATCTGAGTGTTCAAAGCCTGAGTTATCCAGTAAGGTTTTGTTAACAGACCTAAGAGACAAGTTTTAAAATACAATCATAACCAATAAATAGCAGGCAAATCCATGATGAAGTTCAGAGATGCATCTACTCAGAGCTGATCAGGAGTTGGTACTGACCAGGAATTGATACTGGCCTTATTTTAGGTAGTAGTAGTAGTTTTAGCAGCTCAGCCATGACTGACTCTTTGTGACCCCATGGACTATAGCCCTCCAGGCTCCTCTGTCCATGGAATTCTCCAGGCAAGAATACTGGAGTGGGTTGCCATTCTCTTCTCCAGGGGAACTTCCTGACCCGATATTGAACCCCAGTCTCCTGCACTGCAGGCAGATTCATTTGAGCTAAGTTTGGGTTTAGCCTATTTCAGTGAAGNGGCTCCTCTGTCCATGGAATTCTCCAGGCAAGAATACTGGAGTGGGTTGCCATTCTCTTCTCCAGGGGAACTTCCTGACCCGATATTGAACCCCAGTCTCCTGCACTGCAGGCAGATTCATTTGAGCTAAGTTTGGGTTTAGCCTATTTCAGTGAAGTAGAGGTCAAAAGTGTGAAAGTGGATTGTCTTGGTTTGAAGATACTTATCTTGTTGCCTACATTTTAATTCTTTCTGTTCCTTACTTTTTCCTTTTTAAATGGAGTGCATAGGAATAGTTTATCTGAGTCTTTGGAGGAATAATAAATTGATTCTTAGAGGTATTCCTAGAATATAGTAGCCTTTTAGAAAATGTTTGCGAGTTTTACTGCTTTTACTGTCAGTCATTTTAGAATCTGGAGAAGGCTCAACATTTCAGTTTCAGGCTTTGCAGTTACATTTGTTTCTACTGTTGAAATAATGATAGACTAATAGATAAGGAAGAAGGGGTAAAAAAGAAATATGGCTCAGTAACTCTATCAAAAAATGCTACAACATGGCACTGTAGTGAAAACTACTGAGTTAACTTCTCTCCATATTCTATAGAAAACACAGGAGAGCACTGGGTTTTTGGAAAGAGAGCAATAAACCAGAAACGTTTTTGTTTTACCTTAGGAAAAGACTTGAGGCTACCTGGTGGCTCAGTGGTAAAGAATCTGCCTGCAATGCAGGAGATGGTGGGGTCACAAGTTCGATCTCTGGAATGGGAATATCTCCTGGAAGAGGCCATGGAACTCATTCCAGTATTCTGACCTGGAGAATCCCATGGATGGAGGAGCCTGGTGGGTTACAGTCCATGGGGTCACAAAGAGTTGACACTCCCTGCATGCATGCAGGTAATGACTATAATGAGAAGTTACTTAGTATATGCAAAAGACTTAGTACAGAGTGTAAAGTTTCATAAACATTCAGTATATATCAGGTAATAATTTATTTTCATTTTTGGACACCACCTTTACAGTATTAAAGATTAAGAAATGTAAAAGAGTCTAGAGAGATGTACTTCTAATAAAACCCACCATATGAAAGCTGTATCGCTTAAAAAAAGAATAAAATGTGCTTCTTATGGTAGTCATTTAGTCTAATATTTATGCTGAAGTAAAAATTAAATAGCACTGATTTTAAGAGAGAAATGTTGATTGTGCTATTATTACCAATATAGTCTCAAAATGATTTTTTTCAAAGTCATTATGAAACAAATGTGGGAAAATACGTACATCAGAGTTGTGATATTAATAATAAAAGTATTGCTGAAATTAATGTATATCTTTAAATGATTTGGTAACCCAATATTCCTGGTTTCAAAATATCTGATTTTTCTACAGGAGTATCCCAATGTATCTCTTCAAGTCAATTGCTTTTTGATTTTACATTCTTCCAAATAAAACAAAACAAGCACAACAAAAAGAATCAGAATGTATTTTCACTTATAAATAGTATCTACATAGTTGTAATTGGGTAAATAAAAAAGTTCTAGCTTTTTGTCACTTATTAGTGATGGGGTCAAAATCATAGTACATAATACTTGGGATGTCTTAGATGTAAAGGGAATTTGAAATTGACCAAATCATGGTGGCTACTGAGAATAAACAATCTTAGAAGAGTTGAAAACATTTGAGGAGCTCATCTGCTAAAACAAATCTATGATTGTGCAGCTGAGTACTCTTATAATATTAATTGTTCCTGCTCTAATCTTGTTCTCAGTATTTTCTGTTACCTTTGTTAATCCTCCTGTTACCATTGCAGTGATTCATCTCATTCTAATGATTAGCTCTTTCAAAAGTTCTCCACTATCCTTAAAACTCTGATAAGCTGTTTCCCTAAAAGCACCAGAAAAACTTTTGTGACCCTAACAATAAGTTACTGATTACTGTTTTCAAAGTATTGAGCAAATCTTACTCCTCATTGTGCTTATATGAAGATTCACTGCTGCCTTCCTGGTCTTCCTATGAAAACTTCTCTAGAAATAGTATCTAGTAAAGAAAAAATTGTACTCACAAAGGATTATTAATGGCTTGCTTCAATGCATTAAGAAAATCTGATCTTGACACTGTCTCCAAGTCTAATCTAACAGCTGCTCCTTTGACCTTCATTTGAGGGATGTTATCAGGTTGATCAACAAACATAAGCAGTTTCACCATAGGGATCCCATGGTACATTGGCTAATTAATGCCATTTGTTCTACTATATAAAGGCTTTGGTTTTTCAATGTGCTAGGATTGAATGAATTTCAGTAAAATTATTAATTATAATATTGAGAAATAAAATGAAATATGAACATTATAAAGTAACTGAAATAAGCAGTGTCTTTTAGATAACAGATGATTATACATATGAAAGCCCATCTGAATTGCTTCAGAACATAAAGCAAGAAACCCCTAAGTCTGCTGAACAGGTAAGTGAAAACTTCATGGAAGAAGTGGTTTGTCACTTAAACTTCACAAATGAATTCATGACTGGCAGGTGAACACCTTAAAAGAGCATTCTGGGTAAAAGAAACCACATATGCATAAAAAGGGAATATTCAGAAATATAGTCTCTTAAAGAAAGAGTGAAGTCATTTAGTCTTATAGGAATAGTGTCAAGGCCATGGGAAAGGTAATGGTAGTGGCAGTAAAACCTGGGAAAGGAAAAATATTTTCTTATGAAATGTGTAATTGCCTTGAAAAAATGATTGTGGGTTTTTTCCCCTGCAAAAAATGAGAGTCACTAGTAATAAAAAAGGAGTTGTTATTTTTCAGTAGCTTTTAAAATACCCCTACATAGTAATGCACAAAATTCTCCAAGTCAGGCTTCAGCAATACATGAACCTGTGAAATTCCAGATGTTCAAGCTGGTTTTAGAAAAGGGAGGTGAACCAGAGATCAAATTGCCAACATCCATTGGATCATCGAAAAAGCAAGAGAGTTCCAGAAAAACATCTAGGGTGTTTCATCTTGGGTTTATCCAATTTGGGACTCTCTGGGCTTCTTGGACTTGGGTGGCTATTTCCTTCCCCATTTTAGGGAAGTTTTCAACTATTATCTCTTCCAGTGTTTTCTCATGGCCTTTCTTTTCGTCTTCTTCTTCTGGAACTCCTATGATTCAAATGTTGGGGCATTTGACATTGTCCCAGAAGTCTCTGAGGTTGTCCTCATTTCTTTTAATTCTTTTTTCTTTTTCCTATCCGCTTCATTTATTTCCACTACTCTATCTTCCACCTCCTTTATCCTATCTGTGGCAGAGCCTCAGTTATTCTACTGTTGGTTCCCTCCGGAGTGCTTTTGATCTCATTTATTACATTATTCATTATTGATTGACACTATTTATTTCTTCTAGGTCCTTGTTAAACAGTTCTTGCATCTTCTCAATCCTTGTCTCCAGACTATTTATCTTTAAGTCCATTTTGTTTTCAAGATTTTGGATCATTTTTCCTATCACTATTCTGAATTCTTTTTCAGGTAGACTCCCTATCTCCTCTTTTGTTTGGTTTGGTGGGCATTTATCATG
>SJYX01011526.1:0-10642 GCA_006410675.1 Oreotragus oreotragus
CACACAATATGAAGTCTATACGTAAACAAGGAGAGGTTTTCAGACATTCATAGAAACCAGTGGGTGTAGGTCCGAATGATACAGGCTTTGTAATGAGTCTTCCCATAAACTGCAGCAAATCTGAGAAGGATTAGCCCACATTCTCAGCCGGCACACACTTGGTGTTCGTGGGTCACACTGACGCGGACACAGGATGGGGCCTGTGTCTGGGTGCCCTGCGTGCCTGGAGGGTATCTGTGTGTGATTTGGCATGGCGCTCCCGCCAGGGTCTAAATGTTGGGCGTGCGTTCATGTCATATTTAACAGCGTGGCTCAGTCAGTTGGGTAACTTGGGCAGGTTTCCACGATTTCGCTTTTGGAAGATAATTTTATAGATATTTAACTCCCTTCCCCCTGCTCCTTTCCTTCCCCAGATTTAAAAAAATCAGGGCCTCGCTGTTGTCTGTTGTGGACAGCTTTTTGTTGGGAAGTCTGTACCTCTCCTGCTATGTGTTGGGACCGGGTGCATGCTACACCTTTTCAGTTCCACAGGGATGGGACCAGATGGAAGAATTTGATTATCTAGCAGTAGAGGACCAACTGTTCAGTTGGATACAGAACCGGGAGAAAAGGGTTGAAGAGATCTAAAATGGCTGTCGTATGTGGAGCCAACAGTTTCCGAAGGGAACCAGGCAGGCACTGAGGTGTAGTAATGCGGAATCTCTTCCAAGTACCAGCTGGGGCTTTCAGGAGCCGCTATCCCCACAGCAGACACTCAGCAGGCTCCAAGCAGCTTGACTTTACCATATGTGGAACTTTTTATTCTCCACCTCGCTCCCCAGAGGCACGGGCCACAGGGACAGGAGAGGCAGGTGAATTGCTCTTAATGCAGAGCACTAAATCACTGGGTTAACATGAGAAGCCTGGCGAGGGGAAATGGATCTGCAGAAGACTGGCTCGGAGTCTCTTAACCTTGGAGCTATTCTGAGCACCAAAAAAGATGCCGCATAATGTTTCATTAGGCTTTCACCTTGTGTGGGCTCTCCTCGACGCGAGTGACCTTTCCATCCTCGGACAGATTTTTTTTTTTTTTTAATGCTCTTAAAAGCCCTTCAGTACTTCGGCATGCTAACTGTACATTTTTTATTCACACGGAATCGTACCTTTCCAATAATGAGGGAGCCGAGCTGCACTGCAATCTGTGATTTGTGCGAATTTCTTGCTTTCTCTCCGTTCAGACACCCCAGTTTGACAGATGGGGCACAGAGCCACAGAGCAATCCATAACTCCAGTTTGTATCATAAATTTCTAGTCCCTCCTCCTCCACCAAATGCCTGCTTAATGGTAGCTAGAATCCTCATGCAACAATGTTGGCATGCGTGGGTAGAATTTAAGACATTTCTTCTGGTTGGCCTTAGGAAATCATTTTTACAGTAAAAGGATCAGGAAGGGCTGATGAAGTTTAAAATTAACAAGCATCCACCTGTATCTGAAAATGACACAAATAAATATTTACTCTGTGTGGTCCTTTCTCAAAAATGTTGAACAGGTAAGTTTTGTGAATGTCTTGCAATTTGACTGGATTTATTTTATTACTAAAACACCTCTGTCACTTTGGACTGTATTACCTTTAGCACTAGTCCATCTATTTCCCCTTAACAATTAAGCCTATTATTATAGGAGTACTTACGTGAAGAGATCTGGATTTTGTATTTTTAAAAAATCTGTGACTTTTGGACTGGTCAGGAGACAAGCAGCCTACAGAAAAGTGTGGAAAATTGTGGTGAATGTGAAATCTCTAAAAAGCAAAGCTGCATTTTAGACAGAGCTTCTGGGTGAACTGTCATGACCCCATATTGATTACCATTTGGTGACCATTTTCCTCTGAGACAGTAAGTACCCATTCAGGTGAACCAGGTAACCTGTGTACAGAAAGAGAACACTCAGCCATCATGCTCTCATGCCTTAAGGAACATGTGCTGGGCTACGGTTGAATCAGCAGAAAAGCAGTGATGAGAAATATATAAAGTAAAGCAGATTAAAGTTCATTACTAGTTAATGAAAAGAAAGGAAATGTAAACATTATTTTCCAACGCTGGTAGCACATTAGCCAAATAAAAAGCATGTGATATGTGTGCAGTATTCATTAATCCATCTCTTCAACAAATCAGTGTACAAACCAAATCAAATAGTGAGCCAGTATTCATAAAGTTGCAAATGGAGTTGATTAAACAAATTCATGTTAATACTTGAATACAGGGTACTACTATCTTACAGAGGGAAGCAGATTCTACCAGTTATTCAGGTATATGTTTTCTGTAATAATGTGTATTAACAGAGATCTGAATATTTCTGCCATTATTGGGGTCATTGCCACGCAAAAGAAGCCATGGTCCTGTGTGGGGAAAGTTTTGAAGTCTGTTTTTGTAATGAAAGTATATCCACCAAAAGAAAAAAAGGAAAATTCATATTAATGTATTTCATGAAGTATATTTCTGGGCTTTCAGATGGCGCTAGTGGTAAAGAACCTGCCTGCCAATGCAGGAGATGTTCAGTCCCTAGGTTAGGAAGAACTCCTGGAGGATTGCATGGCAACCAACTCCAGTAGTTTTGCCTAAAGAATCCCTCAGACAGAGGAGCCTGGTGGGCTACAGTCCATAGCATCGCACAGAGTTGGACAGAACTGGAGTGACATAGCACACACACATGAAGTATTTGTTTACTATCTTTAGAGAAGTGGGTACATGTGTACCTCTTTCACTTTTTTAAAAATAATGATTTTCAGTGTGTTTAATGTGCCAGCATAAAGTTCTAGAACAAGAAATGTATCATATGGTGAAACAAAGACAAAAATCTTGTCTAAGAAAAATCCAAGTAAGTTCAGCCTACATTTTGAGACACATTCTACTTACCTAGTGAATTTCAAGTGTACTCCACTACTTTGGAATTTCGGGCATCACGATAGCAATTTGTTTTCTTTATGCTTCCCTTTTGAGCTCTAGTGAAAGGGTAGGGGATGAAGTATATAGCAACAGGTTTGATTTGTAGAAAAATGTCTACACTCTGCCTTTTTTTAAATGAAGAGTTTATTTTTTTAGACTAGTTTTGGGTTCACAGCAAAACTGAAGAAACTACAAAGATTCCCTATACATATATACATGTGTGTGTGTGTGTATGTGTATATATATATATGTATATATATGGCTTCCCTGGTGGTTCAGTTGGTAAAGAATCTGCCTGTACTACAGGAGACCTGGTTCGATCCCTGGGTCAGAAAGATTCCCCTGGAGAAGGAAATGGCTACTCACTCCAGTATTCTTGCCTGGGAAATCTCATGGACAGAGGAGCTTGGCGGGCTGTATTCCATGGGGTCACAAGATTTGGACATGACTTAGTGATTAGACCACCACTATAAATGTATATATATACACACACTTCCTACCCCCACACATGCACAGCCTCTATCAACAGGCTCCACCAGAGTGATCCATTTGTCACACCTGATGAACCTACAGTGACACATCATAACCACCCCCAATCCATCGTTTATATGAGTGTTCACTCTATGTGTTGAGCCCTCTATATTTTACTCCATTAAAAAGAATGGTAAAAAGCTTAATGTGATGGAACGGCAGAGTTTGCGGGTGGGAAAGTGCATTAAAAGATTTCTTTGAAATCTGTATTTATGAAGTGAAACTTTATAAATGAATGGCACTTTTGTGTCCTAAGTGGGCTAACCCCACCTCTAACACTTTTCGGGGGGGAAAGACTAAAAAGAGGCCGGCGGCTGCCAGAATGTCGACTGTAGGCCGTTACCGATGATTGAAGCCAATTAAACACACACACAGTGGTTCTTTTGGTGTCGTTTGGCAGAAAAACTATGAAATGGAGTCCCACGATAAGGAAGAGCCCAGGGTACGCCCAGCTTCTTGCGCACATGTGCTGGAATCACTGCAACTCATAAATTCAAATTACTTTTAAAAGCTGGCCATGATACATTTGCTCATTAACCATATGGAAAATGGCACTCAGGAATTTTCTACAGTGTATTTTCAAAGAAAGAATCCAATTGCAGACAGACATTCCTCCATCCCGTGTTTATGCAGCTGTACTGGTGATTAAATTACACCAACTCAGGCCCACATGTAGCCACAGAACTTATTAGTCGCAGTACAAAGTACCTTGTAAGAGTATGAGAACCCACATTGTGATGTTTGCTGGCCTCTTGGCCACTGGCTCGAGCAAGCATCAGAAGTCACGCATGTGCTTAGAGGTCTCTGGAGAAGGGGCCGTGGGACAGAGCGGGGCTGCTCACACGGCGTGAGGCACTCTGACAGTCTACCGGGGGGACCGTGGGATTGCGGCTGTCAGCAGTTCCAACAGTGCAAACAGTATGAAGAAGCTTCCACAGGGATTGAATTACTGAAGACTTCTGCTCCGTGTTTTTTGGTATAATTGAGAGCACAGAGGGAGCTTGATTTCTCTGTCTTATGATTTGAAGGTGAAGACAAGAGCCTGCAGGGCCCTGTCAGAGTTATGGGCATGCTCAACCCAGACTTCAAAAAAAACCTAATTCCCAGACAACCATGCAAGGCTGAATTGCTTACCTGAATATAAAAGATTCACTTTCACTGAATCATTTAACACACAAACCACATTAATTGCATTTTGAAAAAGAAAAGAAACCCAGAATACAGTGCGTCGGGAGAAAAAAATATATATAACCAATGTTAAAAGAGGCGCTTCCGTTTTAATGCCCGTTTGAAGGGGAAACGGGTCCATACGGACGCTTTGACATTCTGGGCCACACACTTGAACACCCAAGTTGTATCTTTTGGAAAGAGCAAGACGTCAGCGTGCATTGTTATTTCCACGGAAAACCAATGAGTGCCCCTCCTCTGTCTCCTGGAAGTGTAGCCACAATACGTCCGGGTGTATTGTATTTATACTTTGCTGGTAGATGTAGCTATTATTCCAGTTGCACACATAGAACAAAAAAAGGGGGGGTTAAAAAATGCCAGCTGGCCATCTCATGTCACTTTTCAGAATGGTGAACTGAGTAGCTCTCTCCGGTGAGTAGGGATTGAGGGTACTTAGGTGGGGGTGCCCATACACTCTCCCCTCTTGCCAGTAGACCCACCTTTCTCTCCCTTCTTCATGCAGAGTCTGCCCCCACGTGCTTCCCTTGTGTGGGGAGAAGCCAAGCATGCAACTTAGTCCTCCTGGGGGAGAGCAAACATCTCTTGAGATGTGCCCCCAAATGAGAGCACTGAGCCTCGCCAGCCCCGCCTACAGTTGAGATGAAACTGGTGGTGACACATTGGACTGTTTTGATCCTCTTCATTTTTTCCCTTGCAAAAATGTGGCCCAAATGCGTGACAGAAATAAAACCTGCTGGGACCCATGTGCTGGCCTGGGAGAAAGTGTTTTGCAGGGGAGAAATGTTTTGTGTACACACAGTCTTCTCCCAGAATGAAAGTGTTGCTGATTTCACCATCAGTTGACCCCCCTCTCTGAACAATGCCTGCCCTGCCCCCTCTTGACACCAAGAACATCTTTAGGCACCCTTCCATCTTCAACCAAATTAACCCACTACCCGTACAGCCCTGGATGGCACAGAAGCTACTAGTGTATTTACCCAGTTAACCAGCATACTTTATCTATTCCTGCTTTAAGCTTTTAGGGGAAAAAAAAAAAAAAAAACCACCGTAGAACAAATACCAATTGTTCGCTTCACTTTCACGTGGCCAGCAAGCAGATCTTTTCCAAGTGGGAGTAATATCCTGTTAGCTATGTTTAATTCTTATTTTACCTGGGGGATTGAGAGTACCAAATGATTTCAGCTGTTCAGGCATTACATTTCGGGCTGTCCTCTCCTTCTGCCCCTGTCTTCCTCACATACCCCTTCTGGGACCTTCTTACCATTTAGAGTGAAAGGACAGCTTTTTTTCCCTGAACCAAAACCAGCAGGACCTATTCAGCAAAGGAAACTTCTGAGATGCTGGGAGGGAAAGACATACACACACACACACACACCACTCCAAATGTACCATTCTGCCTGTGCTTTGGCAGTGCCCCCATACTTGCAACATAACCATTCATCCTTCACCAGGTTCATTTCACTGCCCACTTAGCAAAGTATGAATACTTTTGAGGAGGGATGTGCGTGTGTACATGTAGCTTTTGGTTGGGGGGCGCGAGGTGGGAGTTTACCTTTGGCCATGAAATGGACACCGTGTGCATGGTGTTACCACAGGCGTTCTGTTCCAATTGCATTGTGTCTTAACAACAAAGCCCCCCGTGAAACTCAATAAAATTACCAATTTCACAGTTGATTTTCTTCTTGCTCTGCTCGGCAGCCCTCACACTCCTGGCCTGTCTCCACACACTGCGGGGGATGGTGTCGGACCAAACCAATAACACGGTACTAAAAAGGGGCTTGATATAAGCCAGACTGCTCTTGATTCTAATTAGTGTGTCCAGCAACTTTGAGATCTTTGAACTATCTTTGTCATGAAAAATAATGCTATCAATTTATTCTGAATTGGAAGAACCCGGTTATCTGGGCAGTGATCAAATCACACACTTTGGTGTGATTCAGGCCATAGTTACATTGCCCAGAACTTATATGGATCCATTTTATTTCTCGTACTATGCTGTGTTTTCTCCTCTGATATTATTGACTCCTCTGCTAATTTTGGTAATTTAAAATCGATCAAAACTGTATGACCTAAGGTATGTGAACCTTGGGATCATTGATTAGCAAGCAAGCATTCTAGATCTAATTCAGCGACTAACTAGCCATGGGATCCTGAATTATATCCCTTCTTGTCTTTGTCTCCCAACTAATAAAAAGATAAAATTAAGAAAAGGCAGTTGAGAAAAATATATACAAGTGCTGCTTTATTTTAATCTTTAGATTAATAGAATAAATAATGAATGTATTTTAAGGCTCTAGTGAGTCAGGTCTTAGGATATTAAATCCTGCCAGCCTTGTTAACTACAGACTAAGAATCTGACCTAATGCCCACTGCAAGATACAGCTCAAGGAACTGAACCTAAATTATGATGAACAGGTTCAGTGGTAAGGAATCTGCATGCAATGCAGGAGAAGCAGGAGATGTGGGTTTAATCCTTGGGTCGGGAAAATCCCTGAAGCAGGTAATGGCAACCTACTCCAGTATTCTTGGCAGGAAAATCCCATGGACAGAGGAGCCTAGCGGACTGTAGTCCATAGGATCGTGAAGAGTCAGATACGACTGAGCAACTAAGCACACACATATAATGAATATGTGGTTCAGTGATAGAAATAATTCAGTCACAGAGATGACTATTTCAAATTCTACCCTTTTGTTTTTTCAGGAGCCACATTCAACCCTAAGCCCATCCCCAAGTCTGATGTGTATTTAATTATCAAAGAATCTTTGTCAATCATTTTCACTTCATTCTTTTACCAATAGCAGATTGTCTGATCTGATGGCCAAGCCCTATTGGACTTGCTTTACAATTTCTAATATCTTATAGAAAACACTTAAAAATGTATTGGCTGGCAAGAGAAATGTGTTTTATGGATGATTGATTAATGGACTGAATGGATGAATGAGTAAACTTAGATATTAAAACCCCTAATGGTTTTATGTTGTGGAAATAGAGATCTAGTGATGGAGGAGTTATTTAGAAACGTTGCCATTTGGAGATCATAGAATCCTATTCCATAATATCATCTGAAATCACACTTTGTTTTCATGTCATTCAATTTTTATTCTTAACTATAGTCTTTATCTTTAATTTGATTAATGCTTTTTTTTTGGTAGGTCTTCATTTGCAAGTATCTTAGAATGCTAATTATCCCCACATATGAAGGCAGAGCCTCTGTCCCATAAATTGTAACTTCCCTAAAGCTACTGTTTGTAACCACATTTGGTTTCACATTGGAGCACAATCATTGTTCTCTTCATGACCACATATAGAGGAAGGAAAATTGGTTCAGACAAGCTAAAGAATGACCCCATCCACTGAGTTCCTCTTGGGGAAACGTAATTCCCAGGGGAGATTTAATTTTACTTGCATTTACTATCCTGCACCCCGCCTCCCCCCGGGACTGAGAGGTTTGGAAATCCCACAGAAGACAGCCCCCACGTGTCCAGGAGCTACTGCTTATCATGTTGCAACCCGCCATCCTTGTTAACGAAGTGGTTGGGGAATTTCTGAAGTCAACTTGCCTGTCTGTCTTCTCGGGCTGGAAATCAGATTAGTAGCAGTGCTCCATCAGTCTGAAAATATTGAACAACTCAGATTCATTTGGTACTTAAGCTGCTCTCTGTACATCAGTCCGCTCTGTCCCGCATTAAGCCAGGTTACCAGCACGCAGTTTTCAAAGTTATTGCTACCATGTGCTAACTGTGCATGCAACCTTCCATTCATTCAGGAGACTGTGATTTTTCTAAGTTCCAAATCAGCTCACTCCCTTTGAAAGGTGTTTTAGTGCAATTAAATCCAGTAGTTTTCATCTGTCTTCTCCAAAGCATCATGTTCGACTGTGAGCAGTGGGAAGGGTTGAAGAAACACACCGTTTTATTTATAATCAGTTCTCATCCACAGTATTACCCATTTCACCACACACCATGAACCTTGAAACTCGCTGCCAAAACCCATTCCTCGCCATTGTGTCCGTAAATAGTGGCAGTTGCTTTTTCTGGACCCCCACACCAGCTGTCACGCTCGATTTCTATGAGATTTTCTATACATCAGTTCAGTTCAGTTCAGTCGCTCAGTCGTATCTGACTCTTTGCGACCCCATGAATCGCAGCACACCAGGCCTCCCTGTCCATCACCAACTCCTGGAGTTTACTCAGACTCACGTCCATCAAGTCGGTGATGCCATCCAGCCATCTCATCCTCTGTCGTCCCCTTCTCCTCCTGCCCCCAATCCCTCCCAGCATCAGAGTCTTTTCCACATACTTCCCCAGTAACTTGAGTTGCCTTAAAATGATTTACAATCCTTTGCATTGGAGGGAAAGTGTCCCAAACACAATTCCCCTCAAACATCGTGTGTGTGTGTGTGTGTGTGTGTGTGTGTGTGTGAACAAAATTATTAGCCTGCCTTCTGTGAGGTGAACTGAGAGAAAGGAGACAAAGAGAGCATGACACCCTGGGATAACTCCAGTCTGAGGGCCTCCCGTCACAAGCTTTCATAATGAGTGTCGTGCACGTGACCATGAGTTATCCTGACTGTGACCTGCCTCAGGAGGCCCCATGCCACATCTGTATTAACAACTGCGTCTGCTTCAGGGTAACCTTATTAGCTTACCGCAGCTGAGCCAGGGGCCTCAGGAGGCATTAGACCAAGTCCCCAGAGAGGCCTGGTACTTCTGTTCTCCCTAAATTCCGTTCGGTGCCCAAAATTTAACATCAGGACCTGCTGAATTTTATTTCGAATTATCTGCTATAGTAACTCTATACTATACAGAAAACAACACACACACACACACATATGCGTGCTCCCCTCAAAACTGGCAAGTTCCCCAAATGCCATCTCTAATTCCCATTATGGCATATGGCTTGTTTGTTTCATAGGAAAAGCAATGGAAATATCAAAAGAATTCTCATCTTGGTTTCTGTTTTTCTTCTCACTGTGGAAGTGTATGGAGTGCTGTCAAGAACACAAAATGCAAAGAACACATATGTGTGAAGTTATCTTTGGAAATTTTACTTCCAAGCCTGACAAGGAGAACAGTGAATAAAGTTTCTGTGAATGGAGTGGTATGACAAGGAGATCTGGTGGGGGGTGTGTTTCAGTATCTGTATATGTGGAGTGTGGGGTGTGCATCCATGCAAGTATGCCGTGTGCAAAAGAACCCAGCTTTTCAAACTAAATTCTTAAGCTGTTTATCACTTGTTTAAAATTAATCAGGTAGCATGGAACTAACAAAACGTGTGCCATTCATACACTCATGGACCCTTTAGACAGTGATAGTGACAGAGAAGTATTAATTCACCTGGGGACATACCTAGACCAACACCCTAAAGGATATTCCCATACTAGTGACTACTCATAAAAGGTACTTTCCCTACTCTCCTCTGATGGCCTGAAGGCTTACCCAGTTTCCTTTCCATGAGTTCTGCATTTAATGTTTCCCTGCCAGTAAAGATAGATAGAATAACACACACCACTCAAATAACCCTTTGAGGACTAATTCAGATTGTGTTGAACAGAACCTTGAACCGAAAGGGTGTTCCTGAGGCTGAGTTGTCCGGTGACCTCTTACATCCACATGTCCTCTCTCTAATCGCCCCAGTGTATTACCTTAGACAGCTCCTGATATAGTTACACAATGACAACCCCTTTTCTTCTGCTGACTTCATGCTATGTGTCAGCTGTCAACTGTGGAATGCCTTGCACTGAGGCTAGCATTTTACATAGGTTGTCTCACTTCATCCTCGAGTATAATCGGGTTATGTTATCATCCTTGTGTCCAGTGAGGAGGTGGAAGGAGGCTGAGGATCATGTTCAAAGGCACAGATGAGGTCCAGTTTCTTTCTGAGCAAGTGCGATTCAGTGGACCGTGATGGGAAAGTTCTACATTGCATATGCTGAAGTGCTCCCCCCCCCCCCCCCCCCCCCCCATAAAAGCCCCCCCATTTCCTCCGGCCCCCACCGGGC
>SJYX01011527.1:7890-42650 GCA_006410675.1 Oreotragus oreotragus
TCCGTCTAGTCAAGGCTATGGTTTTTCCAGTGGTCATGTATGGATGTGAGAGTTGGACTATAAAGA
Source organism: Oreotragus oreotragus (assembly GCA_006410675.1). Classification (NCBI taxonomy): domain Eukaryota; kingdom Metazoa; phylum Chordata; class Mammalia; order Artiodactyla; family Bovidae; genus Oreotragus; species Oreotragus oreotragus. The sequence goes on from SJYX01011527.1 coordinate 7,957, forward strand.
AAGCTGAGCCCCGAAGAATTGATGCTTTTGAACTGTGGTGTTGGAGAAGACTCTTGAGAATCTCTTGGGCTGCAGGGAGATCCAACCAGTCCATCCTAAATGAAATCAGTCCTGGGTGTTCACTGGAAGGACTGATGTTGAAGCTGAAATTCCAGTACTTTGGCCACCTAATGCAAAGCGCTAACACATTTGGAAAGACCTTGATGCTGGGAAAGATTTAGGGCAGGAGGAGAAGGGGACGACAGAGGATGAGATGGTTGGATGGCATCACCGACTCAATGGACATGGGTTTGGGTGGGCTCCAGGAGTTGGTGATGGACAGAGGGGGCCTGGCAGTTCATGGGGTCGCAAAGAGTCGGACATGACTGAGTGACTGAACTGAACTGAAGGATAATTTTATTTTTTTCATTATATACAGTAACCCAGCCAAATATATTCTTATAACTTGAACATCTTTTAAAGTGTAAGTCAGATTGTAATAGTCATATCTTCTCAGCTGTTTACTTTGTTTGCATTTATTACAACAGATTTCTGATTCTCACTATGGGATTCATCAAGGAATATATAAATTTTATATCACAAGAATTCCATTTAAAATGAAAATGTAATATCCTCTAGTGGTACATAGATTATGGTAGTTTAAATAGTGAAAAATATTTAGATAACAGTGGAAAAAAATTTAATTTTTGTAAAAAACTGATTTTTTTCTTGGTTTAAATGCAATTTTTTATTTTTTGGGGAAAATGCTTTAGTTTCTTTTATCCTTTTTATGTGTGGACAAGCTTTCTACAAATGAAGAATCTTCTTTCTTTGTGCCGCTCAAAGACATTAAGTAACCCATTTAAGCCTCAAATGAACCTCACAGCATAACCTTGTTTAGCAGTTGTCTAATAATGTCCCCTGTCTAACAATGTTCCTGATATATTTTTAGACATAAACTCCTGGGCTCCTGGACCCCTATAATAGATCTATAGGAAAGGAGTCTCATTAAGTTTTTGACATTTTCCCATGGAATTAAAGAATTCCCATAGGTTAAATAAGATAAGAATTTGGCGTTTTGCCTGGGAGAAGGAAAATGTCATGGAAGCTCTTTTAGAAAAGAGTCAGTTATACAAAGCCAGAGCACTTCTGCTTGGTTGTTTTCATTAAAACAACAATAATTCAGAACTACTACTCACTGCTCTCAGTATTTGTAAGTTATCCATGTTTGTTTGGGGGAAATCATCCACCTTGTACAATGCATTCTGAAATAAATGCACTTCTGAAAACATCCACATTGGAAAGCAGAACAATTGTGTTGTATCATGTGTAGTGAGAGAATTAAATCCTAATCTGGGTAGAATGTTTAGGATTGTGTATCCTTTTTCAATTTACACCTTAGTTACAGACATAATTAAATACACTTTAAATCAAAAAGCTTATTAAGGTGACACTAGCTAGCTGGTTCTGTTCTTTTCTTTCCTCCTTTTTTTCTCCCCATTTTCCTTTTTGCTCCTCTGAGAACAGGTTGTGTATTCAAAAGCAAAAAGTAAGCACTTGTTTTGAGACTGATCCTTGTCTAAATTTAGATTCCAGTGAATAGTTCTGGATTGCAATTCAGAATCTTTATCTTTTGTCTACTTTGTTTTATTTAGTATTAAGGAATGACCAAATAGAACATCGAGGATTATAACACTGAGTTCTCAAGAATAGTAATTAAAGGAATGCTAATAAAGATGCTAAAAATTTAAATGACTAGGTGAAGATTTAGGTAAATATGAGGAATGTAAGTGCTATGGAAGATTCTATACATGATAGAAGAATTACCCTTGGACAGAAAGGATGCTATCAAAATTGTCATCATTTTAGGAAATACGGAGCAGGCAGGGATGGGGGCGGTGGGGGTGCGGCGGTACGCTGTACAGTTTACCCCGGCCGGTCTAGGGTCCCCCCTTTTCTTTAAGATTTTCTCTCTTCTTCAAAGTTTGTGTCTTGCCATTCAAGGGGAAGGCTAGCGCCCTAATAGTTTGGTTATCAAGAAAGTAATTTTAAAGGTATGGTTCAGTTTCAGAGTGAACTTTTTGGAATACCGCAGTGATTTTGACCTGCCCGCCTCCCGCCCCTGACACCCCTCTGCAAATTCAGCAAGTGGAAGGAGGAAGGCCCTTGCATCAGCTATTCCGCACACACTGGTTAAGTGGGACGGACAGTGGGGAAGCTGAGCAGCCTCTAGGGTGCGGTCCCATCCCGTTCTGGCCTTTGCCCTAAAAAGAGTTCATGAATCCGAGTTTAGAAGGAGCGGAAAGGGGACTGATTCGAAGCAGCTGGAAACGCTGGCGCGGGTGGGGGTGGGCTCAAAAGCTCCCCCCCTCCCCCGAAGGCAGCCGGGTGTGAGTGGAAAGCCCTCCCCTGCACCGACTCGCTGCCCTCTCGTGGGAGGCAAGTTTGTTTTCAAGCGTGACCACCTGTGTGAGGCGCTCCCCGGGAGCACGGCGGCGAGGCAGGCGCGAGAGCTCGGCCGCAGGCGGGCGATCCTTTCTCCGCGAGCCTGGCGGTGCAGACACCTCCAGAAGGCAGAGTCCGCTCCGCCCTCGCTCGTCGCCGGGATCGTGGTCCCCACATCCTCCAGCCGGGTAGGCGCCAGGGCGGCGGACGCCTCCCCAGTTTGCACGGGTCCCCCCGGTCCTCTCCCGCTCGCCTCCGCGCCCCCGAAGGAGCGCTGCCGCCTCGCTCCGCCCGCGCCCCCCCTGGCGCGCCCAGAGGCTTATCGGGCTCCCCACGCTCTCCGCCCGCTTCCTTCGGCGCCCGGCGCGAGTGACCCGGGCAGACCCGCCGCGGCCTCGGAGCCCCCCGCCCCACGCCCACTTCTCCCGTCGCCCGGCCCCCGCGCCCGCGTCTCTCTTCCCCGGCGCCCGCCACGGTGCAGGAGGAAGCGCGGCCCGACCTGCCGTTTGGCTCATCCCTGCTCTCAGCCTCACAGTCAGCCCGGAGAAGTGGAAGCTGCACCGAAACTCCCGGTGGCTGGAGCCGGCAGACTGGGCATGCTCAGAAGCCAAGCCTGGCTTTGGTCTCAAGTAGGAAGCTTTCGCACTCGGCAGGCAGCAGCGACTTTGGGGAAAGTTGACCGGAGAGGGGAGGAAGCCCCAAGACGCGGAGCAGCGGCAGGAAGGAGCCCCCGGCAGCCCGGAGGAGCATGGGCACCCTGCGGGATTTACAGTACGCGCTCCAGGAGAAGATCGAGGAGCTGAGGCAGCGGGATGCTCTCATCGACGAGCTGGAGCTGGAGTTGGATCAGAAGGACGAACTGATCCAGAAGCTGCAGAACGAGCTGGACAAGTACCGCTCGGTGATCCGGCCGGCCACCCAGCAGGCGCAGAAGCAGAGCGCGAGCACCTCGCAAGGCGAGCCGCGCACCAAGCGGCAGGCGATCTCCGCCGAGCCCACCGCCTTTGACATCCAGGATCTCAGCCATGTGACCCTGCCCTTCTACCCCAAGAGTCCACAGTAAGCAGGGGTTACGCTCCGGGTCCGTGTGGCACCCGGTCGGTGGGGAGCTGCGGGTCTCTGTATGTCTGTCGGCTCCCGCCCCTCCCGCTTGCCTTGTTGATCCTCACCCTCAGAAATGTTTCATTTTAACCCGCACTTCTTGCGGGGCTGTGCACGTTTCTCAGATCAGACTCACTGCACCTACGTTGCCTCCCTGTCTTTGTTAGATGTCAAGCTATTTTATATATACACGTTCATATAGGCCATCTACTGTACGTAGAGTTTGAATGCGCCCCAGGTGTGTGTCAGCTTGTGTATGTATGAGTGAGAGAATTGAAAGCCTCATCTCCCAAATGCTCTGGCAAACCTGCCCAACCGGAAAATCCTAACTGCAGGCTCCTCAGACTTGAAATGCGTCTGCGATCACCCTTACTTTCTATGCTTTTGCGGCTCTCCCGGATTTCTCTACAATGCTAGCGATTCTCGCTGGTACTCTTCAAACCTGATGTTCTGGCATCATTAAAGTGTCAAAAATAAGCAGATACACATATAAAAGGAAAGAGTTTTTGATTTCCAGAATTGGATGACATTTACAATCCACAAATGGAAACAGTCTGTTGATTTTTTAAAAATATTTTTTTCATAACATTCAAGGGAGAATATTGCTTATTTTCCTTAAGGATTTTATATAATGTTGCTAATGGGGTGCCTCTGTTTCCCCCCACCCCCGAGGGTTACATGTTTCCAGGGTCAGATGAAGAGAAGACCACTTACCTTTATTGACATCGTGGTCACATTATTTGCCTCATTCCTGGCTTCTGATGCAACCACTCTGGTATTGTTCTAGCATTATAAACAGCTGTGTAGTTCTGATGTTAGTGGGCTTCACAACCTGGGTGGGAAAGTTGAATGGAACTTGTTACACATCACTCAACTTGGTGTTCTTATAGATAGTAGAGTGGCAGGAACATGAGGTTAATACAGAATAAGCACCCAGATGAATGGTATTTTAAGTTAGTAATGAAAGAATTGATAAACCGAGGGGTTTGTTCCTGTATTCCAAACTACATCACACTGGCCGGATGACACGTGTTACATAATAATACAAGGTCCCTGGGAGCCTTTCACTTAATAAACACAAAGATTTAATATAAGGAGGAAGAGTATTGGACTGTTGCCATTTGTACTTATTGGATGGGGGGGGCACAGATTGTGAGTATATACTAATTATAGTTTTGAAAACTTAGACTTGTTCCTCTCCTTGTTGGTTGCCATAGAACATTCGCTGTTTCCTCATGCAGATTTAGCTTAAGGAGGAATTGGTATTCTGTGTGTAGGGAGAAAAGACAATAAAGATACACATTTCTGAGATTCGAACCTCACCAGGTTGCCCTCATAGTTGAGTGGATTTGGATCTGCTTTAGAAACCTGAATGATCTGAATCCACTTCAGATTTCTCCGGTAAGTTAATTTGCAGTGCTGACATGCTTGCCTGTTTCAACTCACGAGGTACATGGCCATCTCTCCAGGGCCAAGTTTTGCATAATGAAAAAAATAACTCAAAGACAGCTCTCTGCGTCTTTCAGCACTCCATAAGATCTTATTTTAGTATCGGCAGGACTTTGGAGTAACTGAGAGCAAACTCTCCTTTCTTAAAAAGACCATTTTAATTAGTTTTATTTGAAACATGATTAAACCAGCTGATAACGCCAGTGAAACAATTTATTGGACAAGATCTAAAAGAATGTAAGCAGTGTAGTCTGAGCTGTATAATGTGGTAAAATTTTAGAAATCTCTTAGTGCATGACATACAGAACAACTAGTTTTTTTTTTTTATAAGTCCATGGTGGACAATGAAATCAGCATGGCAAATAATTCACAACATCTAGTTATGATCAACATTTTATCAGCTGAACCACACTGTGCATTTGCATTCTGAACTTTGTTTAATAACGTGTACTTTTAGGAAGTCAGCTAAGAAGGTATCACCATGAGGGGTTTGGGGATTCTGAAGGATTTATATTGAAGAAAACTATAGAATGAATGTCTTCCAAGCTTAAATAATTTTGGGAAAACATCTGTTCTGTTTTCACACTTACATAAAGAAAACTAGAATAAAATTGGCTTACGTGGTAGAGTGTACCTTGGGTAAGAGGAGAAGCATATTGTATGCAAAATGATTATACTTAGGTCATTTGAAAGATCATACAAGGTAGTTCCATGAAGAATTAGGAAAACTTAACCAAAGTGAAGGAGACTTGTTTGAATTTCTGTTTATTTCACTATAAACAATTTGATTATACCGACTTACTGGCAACAAGTGTTTATATCTTTATATTTTATTTTTAGTACAGCCGACATTTGGTCATCTTTTTAAAACTTGAAGATTTTTGAGAGTTTGCGTTAAAATGAAATCATCAAAATAGCCCAAAATTGATTGCAAATTCATGCTCGTGTAGTCTTCTATTCTCTTTCTACTGGATGTAGGTAACTGTCCAAAGAATGTCCTACTCAGTTATCTGACGTATGCATATATGTATGTTTACTTTTTGCTTACTGAGGTTGCCTTCTAAGGATTAGAATATTTAAAAAACTTCTGTTTTTTTTTTAAGTAGTCATTTGAAAAATAGTATTACATGTAAATTAACTTATGAACTTAAATCATCTTAACAGTTTTGGTTTGGAGTTTTCCCTGGATGCTGGGAATTGGAGGGAAGGCTGTGTGGGATTCCAGCTCAGAGCCAGGCACTCCTGCTGCACCTGTGAGTGCCTGTGAGGGTTGGTATTTCTGTTTGACTCTTTTACACATGTGTAGAAATAGCGCGAAAACCCTTTTTCTGTTGCGAGTGTGATGAGCAAAAGAACTGATTAGCAAATTGGAACTATACTCCACTGCTCCTAAATAACTACTTGAGAAGTTAAAACTATCAGGCTGTATTGTATGTTTTGGATTGAATTAGGTAAATAAATCCTTAAGGATGAAAACTGTATAAAATATTCATTTTTTTGGACCAGATAGCCTGTTGATTATGCAGAGAGTGTAGTTCTCATGGATTTTTAAAGTAATTTTATTTCATGCTAGTTTATTCCTGAAAATTGACTCTGTGGTAGGTTAGAACATTCAGTCACTGGTATGTTGATCTCTAAACCCTTTACCTATGGTGAATATTCTCAAGTCCTTTCCATTTTGCTGTCATAAAAGTTGAGTTCCTGTCAGAAGTTGTTAGTGTCTCTGTATTTTTGTTAAGCTGTTAGCCCAAAGGTAACCGAATTTCAAAGGATGAGGACATGTTTTGTTTCATAACATTACACGCTTGACTGTGAAGTACTTTGGAGAGCTGAGGATAAAAAGAAGTATATTCTTATTTTTAGTGAGGCATTAATTTTAACACAATCTTATCTGATTATTTTTTAAGCCTTGACATAGTACATTTCAAGAGAAATAGAATCTTCCTAAAAGCTCTCTGTTAAATTCTGTAGGAAGTTGGGAAAATTCTAGGATTTTAGTGTAATCATAGGTGGCATAATATTAAAGCAAAATTATTATCAGAGGTAACAATTACATTTCAGATGCATCCAATAGGTCAGTTCAGCACTTTTGTGGAATGCACCACGTGCAAGTTAGTGTCAGGCACTTGAATATGAGATGTGTGAGTCCTATCACAAAGGAGTTAACCAGGGCTTGTCAATACTGTACAAGTGAATATTCTAGATATAGAGGAAGGCAAGTCACATAGGCGATCCCCAAGACAGTTGGTAAAACATAATTGAGCCCATTTAATTTTAGGGTATCAGAAACTCTTGTGGAAGTCAGGGTGTTTAAAGTAAGTATTTGATCAATGGCATGATTTAGGTGAGTGATGATGGGATGAGAGTGGTGGGGTTAGGGTGGGGAGGGCCATCAGCAAAGGCACAAGACAACAAAGGAAAGCAGAGGGTACATCTGGGGAATCACAGCAACTAGTGCCTATACCAGAACACCATAGTGGGAATTGAGGAGAACCAAGCTTCAGCCAGAGAGGATCAGGATGAGTAGCTGAGACGGCTTTTCTGCTTGTTTTTAGAATAATTGAGGGGGGTATGTGTGCGTGCGTGCACGTGCATGCACGCACACTTACACTGAGGACTAATTGTTACCCATTAGTAAAGCTCTGAATCTCAGAATGTCATTCCAGTCCAGCGTCTCCCACCTGCATGGTTCTGATAATAACTAAAACTCTCCTGACTAGGTAATAATATTTAATTTAACCAAGCAGCAGATGATTAACACTCTTAAAGAAGCTGAGTTCCGCTCTTAAAGAAAACAAGTTCCGCTTTCCACTCACTTCTAAATGTTCCCACTGGAAATAATCTCGTTTTATGCCACAGGCTAGCATGGTGGGTTCTTCACACACCCCAGCAAACAGAACTTAGGTGGGGCTTGAACCTCAAGTTGATTTTGTAAATTCATCTTCCTTGTTCTTGTGGGGGAGTTCAATTCCAACTTAACGTTATTCTAATAGACTATCCAATTTGTTTGAGTGTTAATTTGACGTTATACTCTATGCAATAAAGTTAAAGTTGTAGCAGCCTTTATAAAAATAAGACCAGGCTGCTAAAACCCTATTAGAGTATTTTGAAGCACAGTTTGTGCCCCTAAAATGGGGCTTATAATGAAAATACCAACAAGCCCTTCAACAGAGTAGCTCTAGAAACTGCCTGAGAATATAAATGACCAACTTCCTTGCTCTGCTGGGCCACATTTCCAAGCTTCCACTACTTTTATTTCACTAAAGAGTTGGGTTTGGATTCTTAATGGGAAAGGATAGAAGAAGGCAGATGATGTCTCTATTGTGGCTGCTTGCAGGTTATAAGGCATATGGACGCCTTTTTTTCTTTTTTTCCCCCTGTCTGCCTAGCAATGGAGGGTCTCCATAGTATCCTAGCAACCAGATTTGAACACCAGACTGCTGCTCTTTCTCGCATTTTTGCCATAGGTGCTGCTGCCTATCCCAGAGAACTGGGCCCGATGCTAGCACTCAGACCCTCCGACTTGAATGTTCCACGCTCTGAGAACGCAAGACGATAAGATAAATAAGAGCATGCTGAAAGCAGCGTTTACCCGTATGCGCAACAGCTTTTATGCAATCACATCTGTGGCATTTTGAATCCTAATCTGAACTGTTGAGCTGGCGTGTTTGCCGCCCCTTCCCTGACAGTCCCTCTCTTATTTCCACACACCCAGCCTTCTGACACCAGTTCCCCTTCCTTCTCACTATCTTCTAGAATGACTGCATTCCTCGGCACCTCCTTCCAATGTGTTTTCTGGTAAGTTAAGTATGTGCAGCCTGTTTGAACTCCGAGTATATTTTGTTTCTAAGAGCAGAGGGATGTTCTCCCTCCAAAAGCTGTCATGTAAATATAAACAAGAGCACAGAATCTGTAGCTGCACAAAACAGATGTTGAGTAAAAGGTAGGACTAATAGTATACTCTTAAAGTGTCTTGTTTCTGAATGGACTTTTTAATCATAGTTATTAATAGGAAAGAAGCAGGAGGGAGTGGGAAGAAGAGATGTGTGTCAGGAGGACAAGAAAGGGCAAAACAGGATGACTACTGTGAAAGCTATGGCATGTTTGCAAAGTTGAAAAGGATTAGTGGGCTTTGTGGGCAAGTGAATAGGCAATGAGACTGGAGCAGAATTTACAGGTAAGAGAACCTTGTGTATGAAAACACCCAAATTGGAATGTACCAATGGCTGGCCTCCTTTGGAAGTTGAAACCATACTGAAATTTTGGTTAAAAAGCCATTCAAATGTTTCGCTGTAGACCAATGCTTGTTTTGAATACCTCGTATTGTCCCTTTGGAACATCCCTTAGTCTGATACCAGGGAGGGCTTGGTGGTCTTTGTGCAGACCACCATGCAGAAAAAGAAAGTGGAGGATAAGTCAGTGCATCACTGTTTCTGAAAAAAATAGGTCAGGATGGTACCGCCCATCATGGTCGCAATGGCTGACGTTCATTGAGCCCTTACTCTGTGTCAGACCAGTGCTCCCTGTGCTTTACATAGATTGTCTTTTTTCAAATCAAATAACCTTGTGAGGAACACTCCAGATTACCCCGTTTCATGACAGTGAGGGACAAGACACCGAAATTCAGAGAAGCTACATAACTTGCTCAAAGCCACACACTTTGTGAAAGGCTGAATTGGAATTTGAACTTAGAGATCCCTCCTCATTAGCCTCTAGGTTCTTCTGTTTCCCAAAGAGGTGGGAGGATTAGTCAATTTCATGATCCTAATAGATACCATAAAGGCTGTTCTGTGGGGAGTTATCTGCTGACCAGTAGTGAAACAGGAAGCAGAGTGGCTTGGGGAAAAAGTGGAAAAAATAAGACAGGACCAAACCACAGTTTGTTTCCCAAGCTTTACTGCTGCACATTAGAATCATCTGAGGAGCTTTAAAAAAAAAAACCCAAACCCATTAAAATCAGAATGTCTGGAGGTGGAAGGCAACCATCAGTGTTTTTTAAAGAATTCTCAGATAGTTCCAGTAAACAGCACGATGTGGGAAACAGTCTGGTGAGAAGACAACAGGTGTGTGTGTGTGTGTGTGTGTGTCTGGTGAGAAGACAACAGGGGTGTGTGTGTGTGTGTGTGTGTGTGTGTCTGGTGAGAAGACAACAGGTGTGTGTGTGTGTGTCTGGTGAGAAGACAACGGGGGTGTGTGTGTGTGTATGAGAGAGAGAGGGCGGGGGAGGGTGAGAGGGGATGAGGGGAGAGGGTCAAAAACATGGAAGCAACAGGATAAACTTTCCACTTAAAGACTTGAATGTGTCTATTGGCCAAAACCTTTAACTACTAAGGACTTGGAAAAGCGGCAGGGTTTTTGGTTTTGTTTTTTTTTTTCAAATTGTAAGTGTATACTATGTAGTTAATGCCTGTTGTTTATTCTCTCAAAGAAATAATCATTACCTTTCCTAGTTCATCGGTTCTCAACCCTAGGTGTCATGTTAGGATCACCTAAGGAATTAAAAAAAATTCTTTTTTTCCTGGGCTGCCATCTCCAGGGATTCTGATTTAATTGCCCCTTGGTGGACTTGGAGGTGGAGGTATATTGTTTGCACTCCCAAGGCGACTCTAAAATGCAGCCAGGGTCGAGAACCTCCTTGGGGGCTCATTCCATGTTAGCTCCTACAGGTTCCTGGAATTGCCATCCCCTGGGAAAGCACTTTTCTCGGTTCATTTTTTTAAATCTTTTTTGCCAGCCCTAATCCCCTGCTTGCATTGGAGCCAGGCAGATCCAGTTTCCCACTTTCCATAGCAGCTGCACTTGTCATTTTCACCATGATCTCTGGGGTGATCTGCATGGCTCTCAGGCACAAAAAGTGCCAGCAGCTCCCTTCCGTGGATAAGTATGCTTCCCTCTTCCTTGCCAGCCATGAGTCCTGGCCACGATTCAAATATGACACCTTAGGATCAGCCATCCGCCCAAGTTTGTTTTCCACTCTCACCAAGGGGAGCTGCCTTGTGAGCCAATAAGATTGTTTCCTGGTATCCCAGATGCTTTTATGAAGTGCTCTGTGTTTCAGGGTGAATCAATTACGAGCCCCTCCTTGGGAGAGATGCACAGGGCTTGTAGCGCCTCTCTTCCTGGTATGTGATGTCTCTGTAGCCAGCTACAGTTTTTTTTTTTTTTCCTCCTACAGATATTTTATCCTTTTAAGGCAAACAGCCTGAGCTCAGGCTGAGGAGTACTTTCCAGGGAGGCTTCAGAGAAAGCAGAGCTAGTACATCAAGCTCTCAGCCCCCTTTCCAGATGGTCTGGTCTGAGTAGTGAACGGGGCTGGGCACTGCTGGCAGACCAGAGGACTGATGGGACAGTTGTAGTGGGAGAATCTCGGTGTGTCCCCCAGAAAGAGCTGGGCATTCCTATGCCTTGTGGTCACAACCTCATTGCTGCTCCCATTGCCAAGTTTGGGGTCTGTCTCTAGCCCTTTCCCCTTACACTGTTAAAAAACAAAAAACAAAATACAAAGTCTTTAAGATTTTCCTAATTGTCTCTGATAGGAGCCTATTTACATGTGTAATTGAATCATTATCTTCTCAGGTAAGGATCAATCAGTATAGTACTTTATATAAGTGATGAAAACAGCTAATATAATTACTAATACTTTTTTGGTAAAAAAAAAAAAAATCTCTTTCGAATGGGAGTCAGTGAGAAGCTTTCTTGTTTCTTTCTCCCTCCTTCTAAAACATGAAAATGTATTCAGCTGACAGTGTAACGGCAGAGTAGATGTCATAAGGCTGCACAGAGGGTTGGGGACAGTAATTACATAGGGAAGGTAATCATAAGGAAAGTAAACACTTTCATTATGAATCCAGTTTCTTGTCATGCATTTGATTATTGGACCTAAATGGGAAGGACAAGAGGAATTAGCAACAATAAAGGAAACAGAAGCGAAAGCATGTGTTCACCTGTGTAGCTTAGCAGTTAGAAGCAGAAAGAGGGTCAGTCAGCATTGATGGTTGGACCCTGGGAAAGGGGCTGTGTCTTAGGATTTTTATAATCCAAGATGTAAAAGGATGGGGAATTGTATAGAAAAAGAATCAGTGATAATTTAGTGTCGATATATGCTACTTCTACCTGCATCTACAATTTTTTAAAAAATGTTAATTACCTTTGGCTGTCTAAAGATCATAAGTGCTAACTGAACTTCACCAGAAATCCTTTATGACAGATGCAATTTCATTGTCTTCCATATAGAGGTGAAGTAACTTAGGCCCTGCAAATATATATGTTAATAGTTCAAATTATTAACAGGTCTTAAAAGCAGATCTCTTAGTGCTGTGGACCTTCTAATGTTCAGTTATATTTTCTTACTTTAAGACAATATCTGCTCTTTAGGAGTAGCATTGTGTTTCTTTGAACTTGAAATAACTGTAGTATCAGCAATCAGTTTAATTTGGTTAATTGTATTCCATGTCAGTGATGACAAATACACTTTAGTTAAACACAGTAGTTTTGCTATTTTCTAAAACAATTGTATTACAGTGCTATCAAGCTTTCACCAGATTTAGGCCAAGGAATAATGAGATAATGTGAGGGAAAAGCATCTCCTTTCTGTATATACTGTAGATCATCTTAATGGTTCAACTCTATCAATAAATTATGGTGTTGACAGTGCTTCTAAGTCTGGACTGGGAGGAAAGAAAAAAAGAGTTGTCATGACAAGCAAGAAAAATGGCAATTGAAAATTTTGCCTCTCTGGAGTTATTGCTACTGATGGACTGCAAGGTGGATTGGCCAATCTTTTTGGCGTTTACAGGTAGCTGGCGAGCATGCTGTCCAAGGCAGCATAGCTCTCACTTACATCTTCTTAAGATGCACTCTGCCTAAATCATTGGTGACTGAATAACACATTTTATATTCCAATGAGGGAGAAAAGATGGCCTCATATTTGATTTGTATGGTTTTGACAGGGTGTCACCATACCCTTTACAGAGGAATATTAAACATCTAAAAATGACAAGTACTATTTTGCTAAGCCTGTAGTGGCAACTCATGCCAGTGGAAGGAGAGAAAAGAAGGATGGAGAGGAATAAACCCTAGAGTCCACTGCCTGCACCGTGGAGCTCTGTGTGAGTCATGGTCTTTGTTCTTCCTAACTGCAGTAAGCAGAAGGGGAAAAAGTGGAAGCAGTGACGGATTTTCTTTTCTTGGACTCCAAAGTCCCTGCGGATGGTGACTGCAGTCATGAAATTAAAAGACACTTGCTCGTTGGAAGGAAAACTGTGAAAAGCCTAGATAGCGTATTAAAAAGCAGAGACATCATTTTGCCAACAGAAGTCTGTGTAGTCAAAGCTATGATTTTTCCAGTAGTCATGTATGGATGTGAGACTTGGACCATGAAGGCTGAGCCCTGAAGAACTGATTCTTTCAAACTGCGGTGCTGGAGAAGACTCTTGCGATTCTCTTGGGCTGCAGGAATATCAAACCAGTCAGTCTTAAAGGAAATAAACTCTGAATCTTCACTGGAAGAACTGATGCTGAAGCTCCAATACTCTGGCCATCTTATGCGAGCTGACTCATTAGAAAAGACCCTGATGCTGGGACAGATTGCAAGCAGAAGGAGAAGGGGGCCACAGAGGATGAAATGGTTAGATAGCACCATTGACTCAATGGACATGAGTTTGAGCAACCTCTGGGAGATAGTGAAGGACAGAGGAGCCTGGCATGCTGCAGTCCATGGGGTTGCAAAGAGTTGGACACAACTTAGTGACTGAACAGCAAGAACACATATTTAGCAACTATCTGAGGATACCAAAGGCTAGAAAAGGAAGTCCAGAGACACTCAGCAAAGGAAGAGTCGTTTTTTGGTTAGAAGATCTGTTCAGTGAATCGCTTTTTTATTTTGAGAACTTTTACAGTTCCGAATTTTTAGAAGAAAATCCTTTTTTTTCCCCACAGCATTTGGTACAGGGCAAAATGAAAGAATTGCTCAAAGTTTCTAGTCATTGACTTAATACTTTATAAAAATATAATATTCAACTCCATTATCCATTTGTATGAACAGTGTTTCTTGTAGATCCGAAAAGCTTTAGAATATTTTGAAAGGACCTCTGCTCTGACTGTTTCTTTGTAGTGGTAGCTTTCACCAGGGGCTAGTCATTTTCTTCAAAATCTAACTTCAGACTTTTTGTTACTCTTCATAAAAGAAAAATACAACATGAAAAATTGTAATCTGCCTGACTGCCTTCTAGATGTTTTAGTATTGTTTAGTATGGAGATCTATACTCTCTTACTGAAAGAAAAAAAGAAACAAGAACTAAATGACTTCTTGTTCATGAAGCATTGAATAACATAAAATTAAATGATTATTCCTTTGAAATAGTCCTCATGAAAAGGAATGGCAAAGAAATACACTAAGAAGCCCAATGTGAATGAAACATCTTTTATTAGCTTCTTGCCACCTCTTTGCATACTTCATGAATTCATCTGGCCTTTGCCTTTTGTATGCTTTGCTTAAGGCATTAAGATGTCTTTTTCCCCTTCTTTTTCAGTTTTGGTGGGAAATGGTCGATTTTTTAAAAGACATTTTTGTNGAAGCCCAATGTGAATGAAACATCTTTTATTAGCTTCTTGCCACCTCTTTGCATACTTCATGAATTCATCTGGCCTTTGCCTTTTGTATGCTTTGCTTAAGGCATTAAGATGTCTTTTTCCCCTTCTTTTTCAGTTTTGGTGGGAAATGGTCGATTTTTTAAAAGACATTTTTGTTTGTTTTTTTTTTGGAAGAGAACTACTGTCTGTGACATTTGAAATAATATTGAGTAGGTACGGAAAAGTTCTGGGAATGGAGAAGTTAGATGCTTCGAAGCATATGTATGAGTGTTTACATGTTTATGGATTATTATAAGAAATTATTTCAGAGAATTCTGATATTTAAACAGAATTCTGTTATTTCCACCAAAAGTTAGAGTCCATCTANTGTGACATTTGAAATAATATTGAGTAGGTACGGAAAAGTTCTGGGAATGGAGAAGTTAGATGCTTCGAAGCATATGTATGAGTGTTTACATGTTTATGGATTATTATAAGAAATTATTTCAGAGAATTCTGATATTTAAACAGAATTCTGTTATTTCCACCAAAAGTTAGAGTCCATCTATAATATGGTTATTTTAAGCAATCCAGAGTTACCCTTCTATTACCTCAAAAATAAAGAGATGAACTGATATTTTAAAAAAAACGTTGGTAAAGAGCTCGCGGCAGAATGTGCGGAGAGGTGAGCCAAGTGAAGCATTGAGCAGAGCCTTCATACGAAAGTGTGAAACAGAACACTGCTCATCGCAGAGAAGGCTGTCTTTCTCAGTGGGCCCCTGCTCTTCTGTGGCTTGTTTTTTTTTTCTTTTGGTACCACCGCTGAAGTCCTGTGCCCTGTAAATCATTTATCATCACAGAGCAGCGCTCTGTCTTATCATTTTTCTAAGGATATGTACTGTTGCAATTCTCTTTTATGATTGTGCTCCTTTTTGTGCTAGTGGTGGTGGTGGTTTCGTCACTCAAGTTGTGTCTGATTCTTGTGATCCCATGGGCTGTGGCCACCAGGCTTCTCTGTCAGTGGGATTTTCCAGGCAAGAATACTGGAGTGGGTTGCCATTTCCTTCTCCAGGGGAATCTTCCCGACACAAGAGAACCCTGGTCTCCTGCATTGCAGGTGGATTCTTTAGTGCCTGAGCTCAGGGAATTTTTCATATATCCACATTTTTTCATGCCCATATACTGATAAACATGTGGTGGCCAAGGATTATCCCTTTTTGAGGCTAGTAAACCTAAGTATCAAGGATGCTCTTCTTATCAGAAACTGTATTTCTGTTGTGTTCAAATTGCTATCTAATATGGTTGCTTGTGCCTAAAGTAGTTTTTGCTGCATCATGTGCAAAAAAACTTGCTCTGTCTTGCTTTCATATTTTGTTTGTTATCAGAATGTTTTTAGTGGCCTGTGCCACTAATTTTAAATTCAAATGTTCATTTTAAAGAAACATTTCCTCATTTATCAATGCTTTCCTTCCTTATCTATTTCCCCCTAAGTGTTCGCATCTTAATTTAACTGAATATTCTTAGAAAGTTTATAAAATACCCTCTGATTTTTTTTTTCTGTAACATAATCTGTGAATTAGTTTTCAGTTGTTTATTTGTTCCGTTTTTACCAAATATTTCTTAAATAATTAGTGTAGAGCTCTGCTAGATGTAGCTCTTTCTCAAGCCCAAAAATGCTAAAAAAAAAAAAAAAAAAGATATTACCTTTTCAGGGCTCTTACAACAAGAATTGAGCCTGGGGTGCCTGGCCTGGAGGCTGGTGTCCGGCTCTCAGCGTCGACTTTGTAGGGCTGTGTACTTTGACTTCTTCATGTCCCTCTGAGTTTGAATTTCTTTAGGTTGGTTATTGTTTGGTTAGCATCTTCTCTTGCAAGATGGTAAATTCCATGAAGACAATACCAGTTTCTCTTCTGCTCCACATTGTTCCTTTGGAGCCCAGAATAGGGCTGGCGTACAGTAGACGCTCTATGACTCTTGGCCAGAAGAAGGATAAAAAACAAGCCTCTCCAAGTTCTTGGCCCTCATATGCTTCATCTTTTAAATTTAAAATTTTGAGAATGGGAAGCACATCACTGGGCCCAATAGAGCTTGGGGGCATCTTAGGCTTGGCCAGAAGAGTTTTACAAACTTTGGATTTGAACGCCTTGTCATACTTGTGTGGGAAGCCCTGTGCTCCAGGAGTTCATCACAGCTCCTAATACTCTATCCAGTCTTTATCTAGCTCATCCCTGGCCTCTGAAGGCATTTCAGATTTTCACCTGAAAACCTGGGATTGCATGGTCTTGAAAAGTCCCTTCTAGTTGGACTGAGATGAGATTCTAAATTATCTTTCTAAGGAAGCATATTTTTTCTCCAACTGAAATGTCTCAACTTAAGCTCTGTGACATGAAATCTCATAAATAGGTTAACCTCAAAAAGTAACTGGGTTAATTGAGAAATACATGCCTGGAATGCATGGGAATAGCTTAAAGAATAATCTATCAAAAATTTAAATCCTTTTTGTGAACACAGAATTCTCACTAACAAACTTCTGTCGAGTTTATGCTAATAGCTTGCTGATTTTAACTATCCAAATAGTCACATAGATTTTAATATTATGAGATGATGGAGACCATTAAACTCATGATAACATTTCATTAGGTTTTTACCTCAAGAATAACCATAATAAAATAGGGAACATTTAAAGGCTGATTCTGTTTGGCATATTGTCTCTTAGCTCTTCAGAATGGAACCTGAAAACACCCAATCCTAGGAAAAAAACCTTTTTTAAACTCTTATCTGACCTTATCCTTCTGTTAATGTCTGAGGTTAAATTCCTAAGTCCTATGTACCAATGCAACTGTGTATCTTGTATCTGATAAAAAGTGAGGCTTAATAACAACATCTATTAATTGGCTGGAAAAATGAATGTAGGTCATTTATGCCTCACAGCATCTAAATGGATAAAGGAGAACAGATCATTTCCATTTTGCAGAAGAGATGATTAAGGATCAATGAGGTGAGGTAATACAACCCACATCCAGCAGCTCATAAGTGATAACTCTGTAAATACAGCAGGCTATCAGACTCAGTTCATCCTTCTTTCCACACTCTGTGCAGCATCAATGCATTGTGAGATGGTCTTGAGAGTCCACTGAGTTCTGTGGTTTAGCAGTGCGTTTATGGAAAATCTGAGCAGGTAGGCTCAGAACACAGCATATATAATGGATATGGGCATGGGCTCTGTTTCAGTTGCTACTTTACTACTCATGAGGTATATGAGATTGAGTCTATCTGGGCTTCCATTTTCTCATTGTGAATGAGGATTTGATTAGAGATCATGTCTGTGAGTCCCTCAGTACAGGTATAAACCATATTATGGAGTTCTACAAATAGCAGAAGACATAAGCCGTTGAAATTATCATTATATTTTCAGTGTTACTAAGTTAAACCCAATTCCATTATTGTTGTCGTTCAGTTGCTAAGTCGTATCCGACTCTTTGCAGCCCCGTGGACTGCAACACGCTGGGCTTCCCTGTCCTTCACTGTCTCCCAGAGTTTGCTCAAACTCATGTTCATTGAGTTGGTGATGCCATCCAACCACCTCATCCTTTGTTGTCCCCTTCTCCTTCTGCCCTAAATCTTTACTAACATCAGGATCTTTTCCAGTGAGTTGCTCTTTGCATTATTAGAGTTCTGTAATTCCTTATGATTATACAGTGGAAGTGAGAAATAGATTTAAGGGCCTAGATCTGATAGACAGAGTGCCTGATGAACTATGGACGGAGGTTCGTGACGTTGTACTGGAGACAGGGATCAAGACCATCCCCATGGAAAAGAAATGCAAAAAAAGCAAAATGGCTGTCTGGGGAGGCCTTACAAATAGTTGTGAAAAGAAGAGAAGTGAAAAGCAAAGGAAAAAGGAAAGATATAAGCATCTGAATGCAGAGTTCGAAAGAAAAGCAAAGAGATAAGAAAGCCTTTGTCAGCCATCAATGCAAAAAAAATAGAGGAAAACAACAGAATGGGAAAAACTAGAGATCTCTTCAAGAAAATTAGAGATACTAAGGGAACATTTCATGCAAAATTGGGCTCAATAAAGGACAGAAATTGTATAGACCTAACAGAAGCAGAATATATTAAGAGGTGGCAAGAATAGAATACACAGAAGAACTGTACAAAAAAGATCTTCCCGACCCAGATAATCACGATGGTATGATCACTCACCTAGAGCCAGACACCTTGGAATGTGAGGTCAAGTCGGCCTTAGAAAGCATCACTACGAACAAAGCTAGCGGAGGTGATGGAATCCCAGTGGAGCTATTTCAAATCCTGAAAGATGATGATGTGAAAGTGCTGCACTCAATATGCCAGCAAATTTGGAAAACTCAGCAGTGGCCACAGGACTGGAAAAGGTTCGTTTTCATTCCAATCCCAAAGAAAGGCAATGCCAAAGAATGTTCAAACTACCACACAATTGCACTCATCTCACACGCTAGTAAAGTAATGCTCTAAATTCTTGAAGCCAGGCTTCAGCAATACGTGAACCATGAGCGAAGCCAGGCTTCAGCAATATGTGAACCATGAGCTTCCTGATGTTCAAGCTGGTTTTAGAAAAGGCAGAGGAACCAGAGATCAAATTGCCAACATCCGCTGGATCATGGAAAAAGCAAGAGAGTTCCAGAAAAACATCTATTTCTGCTTTATTGACTATGCCAAAGCCTTTGACTGTGTGGATCACAATAAACTGTGGAAAATTCTGAAAGAGATGGGAATACCAGACCACCTAACCTGCCTCTTGAGAAATCTGTATGCAGGTCAGGAAGCAACAGTTAGAACTGGACATGGAACAACAGACTGGTTCCAAATAGGAAAAGGAGTACGTCAAGGCTGTATATTGTCACCCTGCTTATTTAACTTATATGCAGAGTACATCATGAGAAACGCTGGACTGGAAGAAACACAAGCTGGAATCAAGATTGCCGGGAGAAATATCAATAACCTCAGATATGCAGATGACACCACCCTTATGGCAGAAAGTGAAGAGGAACTAAAAAGCCTCTTGATGAAAGTGAAAGAGGAGAGTGAAAAAATTGGCTTAAAGCTCAACATTCAGAAAACTAAGATCATGGCATCTGATCCCATCACTTCATGGGAAATAGATGGGGAAACAGTGGAAACAGTGACAGACTTTATATTTTGGGGCTCCAAAATCACTGCAGATGGTGATTGCAGCCATGAAAGTAAAAGACGCTTACTCCTTGGAAGGAAAGCAGAGACATTACTTTGCCAACAGAGATCCATCTAGTCAAGGCTAT
The DNA here is from genome assembly GCA_006410675.1 of Oreotragus oreotragus. Lineage (NCBI taxonomy): Eukaryota > Metazoa > Chordata > Mammalia > Artiodactyla > Bovidae > Oreotragus > Oreotragus oreotragus. The sequence goes on from SJYX01011527.1 coordinate 27,798, forward strand.
GGTTTTTCCAGGGGTCATGTATGGATGTGAAAGTTTGACTGTGAAGAAAGCTGAGCACCAAAGAATTGATGCTTTTGAACTGTGGTGTTGGAGAAGACTCTTGAGAGTCCCTTGGACTGCAAGGAGATCCAACCAGTCCATCCTAAAGGAGATCAGACCTGGGATTTCTTTGGAAGGACTGATGCTAAAGCTGACACTCCAGTACTTTGGCCACCTCATGTGGAGTTGACTCATTGGAAAAGACCCTGATGCTGGGAGGGATTGGGGGCAGGAGTAGAAGGGGATGACAGAGGATGAGATGGCCAGATGGCATCACTGACTCGATGGATATGGATTTGGATGAACTCCGGGGGTTGGTGATGGACAGAGAGGCCTGGTGTGGTGCAATTCATGGGGTCGCAAAGAGTCGGACATGACTGAGTGACTGAACTGAACTGAACTGAAACATCTTTAACCAAACTGAAGAGCACAGGTGGAAAGAGTGTCAGTCATGATGAAGTCCTAGAGGACAGCCAGTGCGACCCAGCCTGGTTTTGTGGGATCTGACTCAGGAAGACTGAATGACAGTAAGAATCCTGTGTTGACTTCCATGGGCTAACTGTGGATAAGGAATGGCAACTATAAGCAAGCGTGCAGGTTTGCAATTATGCCATTTAGTTCATTCAGTGAGCAGTTAGAGGCCGACAGAGAAGTCAAGAATGGATTTCTAAGTTTGAATTGAGAGCCACGTAGTTCATTTATGTTGGGAAATCATAGTGAAAACGGTTGTGTAGTATCTGAAGGAAAAGCTATCTGTATTCAAAATAAGCAAGCGTGCAGGTTTGCAATTATGCCATTTAGTTCATTCAGTGAGCAGTTAGAGGCCGACAGAGAAGTCAAGAATGGATTTCTAAGTTTGAATTGAGAGCCACGTAGTTCATTTATGTTGGGAAATCATAGTGAAAACGGTTGTGTACTATCTGAAGGAAAAGCTATCTGTATTCAAAAGACAGGAAGAATATTTGCTGGTCATTCTTTGCAGATGCATTTATGTGACACTGTACAATAATAATATTATTCTTAACATTCATTTTAAGTTGTGAGCCATTGTGTACGTGGACTGGGGCACTGCTGCTCTGGCGCATTTTTAAAGACCCACTGCTTTAATGATGTGATTTTAATCCATCAGAACTATTTAGAGCAACGTGACTTTTCTCTTTCCTCAACTGTTTGCATAGAAGTTATTCACTGATAATGGATTTCTATTTGAAAGCCATTCATTCCCAAGTTGAATATTGGCTGTCCAGGCTGAGAAACCATCAGGTGCAGAACATAATCTTAGCCTATACATGTTTTCTCTTAGTGACTCAGGATGTCTTTTCACAAACATTATGATTGTGGGTAAAAGCAATAACAGGCCTATTAACTTATGGAGGAATACATTAGTCGTCTCAGCCAAATTCATGACAGGCGTAGTGATAAGCTGATAGTGGAAAGCTTTAGAATAAGAATAAATATACTAGTTTCTCCTGAAATGTTTCATGTTACCAAAAAAGATATCAACAACTTCATTGTAATATAATTTGCATACCATACATTTCATCCACTCTACATGTATATTAGTACAATGACTTTTGGTAAATTTGCTAGAGTTGGCAACTGCAACTATAGTGTTGGCCATATCTGTTATGGCCCAGATTACCTGGGGCCCACTTTCGGACAATCCTTGCTTCACCTCTACCCCTGGGCACACAATGATCTGTTTTCTGTCTCTATAAATTACCTTTTAATACGTTTCATACAAACAAGCATCTTATTTTGCAAATGGTATCAATTCCCTAGAAGGACTGTGTGGTATCAATTTATGGTTTACTCAGTGAAGTTTAGAATATTGAGACTGTTTTGGGATCCAGGATATTTGCTGTTAACCTTAAGTCTTATTAGTGTCAGAAAAGTTCATCTGTTCTGTTTTTTGGTTTTTGTTTTTGGAATAATGCAGAAACTGAGGAATGGAATTTCATACAGAGATTCAGTATGTTAGTGTTGCAATGACTTGATTAACAGTAACAATAGCAGTAATAGTAGCAGGTTGTCATTTATGGAATACTCACTGGATTCAGGCTTTGTACTGGGGGATAATATGAATTTTTCCCCTCATCTTCATAGTAGTTTTGAAAGGTAGAGAGTATTTGCTCCATTTTAGAGACAGCAAAAGTGAAGCATACTCAGAGAATTTAAGCAATTTGCCCAGGACCACCCAATGCTGCCCGAGTCCAAGTCTGTGCCTTTGACTACTATATTGAGGGTTGTTTATCTACAGGGACTTGGTAAGCAGACAGTGTGTTTTTTACCTTTCTACAACTTCCCAGCTCTTTCCATTTTTTTTTTAAGCACTAATATCCTTGATTTGGGCCTCCCACTGGCCGTTTTGGCTTCCCATGCATAGTCTGCCAAGTAATGAAAGAAGAGAGCATGGATAAGTTACAGATAAGTTCCAATCCCTGAGGCGAATATAGAACTGGCTAGGGAGCCATTTGTGAAATGAAAGAGACAAAGAGGAGCTATTTGGATTGTGAAATAAAAGAATGGACAAGAGTACATGAGAGAAACATAAGACAGAAGACTTTCTAAGACTTGAAAGGAAGGGAGAAATTTCAGTTATCTCAGTGTGCCTGAGGTGGTGATTTCCTGAACAAGGTGTTTCATGAAGAAGGTAAGGAGGGTTTCAATAAACACTCTCTTTTGGGTAGAGCTTTTTTGAAGGGTAGAATTCTAATGGGCTCTTGTGCCAGTGGGGCTGAAAACAGATGAACAAGACTAAATGGTCTCTAATGTAGGTGGTCCTACCCACAGTGGGACATAACTCTCACTAGGTGACTTGCTGACTCTGCTTTGTCTCATTAAAGACCCTGGCTTGCTACGTGGCTGGCTGTATACCCCAGAAGCCTTTGCTCTGATGCCAGTCCATCCTGCCTGGTGCAAAGGCCTGAGGGTTATGAGCCAGTTGGGGAGCTTGCCAGACCTGTTGCTTATTCAACAGTGAAATGAGGTGGCACTGTTAGCTTTCTTTGTTATTATGCAGGTACAGGAATGAAGTTTCAGAGTGAGAGAATAAAGAATAATTTTACTTCAGTGATTCACTGGGGATTGATGAAAGGAATTTCAGGGCCAATAAACTGTTTCATGCATTTGCAATCGGCTTCAAGCCTCAGTTACACAACTGGTTGAAAGTCCTAAATTCCATTGACCAAATTTGTATTTTCTTACTCAAGTAATAGTGGAGAAGAAAGTGAGTGATATGTAATGAGAATCAGCTTTGATAAATATATAAGTCCAAGGTAACTATGAATTCAGACTATTAGAATTATATATACACACAAAGGATTTAGAGCAATTTCATAAAAATGGACATGGTAGCAACCAGAGTTTCAGAAACACCGCATAAATCACTGAGTGGCTTGACACTGTTGCTGTGTGTTATAGAGTCCAGAAGGGTGGGCAGGACATCATAGATCCAGTAATCACAGTGATTACCTGGACTCAGCACACCAGCATCACTTGGGAACTTGTCAGAAATGGAAGATCTTAAGTCTCACCTCAACTCACTGAATCAGGAACCTTGGGCGAGTGCCCTGAAATCTCTATTTTAACATTCCTTTAGGTGATTCTGATGTGCCCTAACGTTTAGGAATTCCTGAAATAATAGGATGCGAATTTAAAACAAAATGTGGCAGACTGTACCATAAACATTACTGAAAGCAGTTTGTCAAACCAGTGATCAAAACAGTGGCTGGGAGTCACAGTTAGGGGCTGTCTCTCTTTGCATTCTGCTGCAAATTGGAATGTCCCTTTTTATTCAAGTCCCATCTGCCTTTGATTTACAGGAAGCTTTCTTCTTCCAATGCCACTGTGAAATGGTTTCTCCTTGGCATTATCTTAGGTCTGAATTTCTTAGGTCTAATATTCTTTGGTACTTAATATAATATTAAATATTATTTACTGATTATTTTACTGATTATTATTGCGTATATAAATGTGTGTATAGACACATTCAGGTACCATCTCCTCAAAGATGTCCTTTCTGAGCAGACCCTGGTCACTTTCATATCTAGTATTTTCCTTTGCATTTACTTTACCTTGGATTCTTCATAGCACTTCATTATCTAAAGTTATCTATTTATTTGTTTTCTAGTTTTTCTGTGTCCAGAGGGCTTCAGGTGAGCTTGCCTCTGTTAATCCTGGCCCCAGGTCACGGGACAATGCAGGGCAGGTGGCAGCAGTTCATTGAATGAGTGATATGTCTGTCTTCATCTAGGTTGTAAGCTACCAAGGGACACAGCTGGTGTCAAATTATAAATACAAACTGAAGGAGACTAGTGTGGTATCTGGGACTCAGAAAGCACTCACGCAGCATTCTTTTTTCCATGCCTTTCCCCTTTCCTGTTCTTATCACTTCTGCTTCTGACAGTTCTTTGTACTGAGTGTGTGCTTGGGAAGAGATGAATGTAATAACTGAGACAGCTTTTAAGATGTTTTAAACAATTAACATTAGTAATTAGAAAATAAAATGAAATATATCACTTTTCTCCATGTTTTGATTAGTATGAATTATTCATTGAATGCCTAATAGAACTTATAGAAATTGAAATATGAAAGTTCCCACTTTCTTCAGCACCATCATACTTTATTGCTAAACAGTTAAAATCTGCAACATAGTGTAGGTTTATATTTTCCCCCTGAGATCTTTGCAATTCAGTTTTTTTTTTTTAACAAATTTTTGAAAGACTGCACAAAGGTACACACTCAGAGGGTAAAGAATTTGTCTGCCTGAAATGTGGGAGACCCATGTTTGATCCCTGGGTCAGGAAGATCCCCTGGAGAAGGGCATTGCAACCTACTCCAGTATTCTTGCCTAAATTCCATGGACAGAGGAGCCTGGTGGGGTGCAGTCCATGGGGTCACAAAGTCAGATATGATTTAGCAACTGAATAACAACAACATCATCATCTTTAAGCAGAGCCAGCATTTACATTTTAGATTTTTTTCATTTTGAAAATTATATTAGTTCACAATTAACATTTGAGGTACTTGAAGCTCATGGAGGTTAAGCAACTTGATCAGTCACAGAGCTGTATATACAAGTGAAATGATTTGAAACCAGTTCTGGTTNAACATCATCATCTTTAAGCAGAGCCAGCATTTACATTTTAGATTTTTTTCATTTTGAAAATTATATTAGTTCACAATTAACATTTGAGGTACTTGAAGCTCATGGAGGTTAAGCAACTTGATCAGTCACAGAGCTGTATATACAAGTGAAATGATTTGAAACCAGTTCTGGTTTTTTTTTTTTTTTTTAATCTGTGATGATTGCTTAGTGCAATCCATTCATTATATAGGTAGTAACAAGGTCCAGAGAGTTTGTGATCTGGGGTAACATCACTGGTTAACGAAAGTCCAGACCTGGGCTTTTTAATACCTAATACTATGCCCTCCTCATTTCCCCCAGTGACCTCTAGTTTCCAGATGTTTCTAAATTATTGTTCTTGGAAATCACACTTGTTGAAGAAGTAAAGGAAGTTTACTTATGGTTTCTGTTTGTTGTGTTAGCTCCCAGAATGTTTTGATCAAACAGTTTGGCTCTCTTGTGTTTCTTTGTAATCTAATAGCTAAGTGCTGGTAATCAAGCTGGGGGCTTTATTTGCTCAGGCATAGCCAGAGTGTATTATAATTCCCCATTTCCTTAGTTGCCTTCAAGAGTAAAATAAGCCATTTCATTTAAAATTAATAGCGCCAGTCTTATTTCTACCCTATTTCTACCTTATTCAGTGAGGGAAACCTCATAGTTAACTGCACTCTCAGTTATTTTTGGTGCAGCTTCGAGGGAATTCTTTGATGGGCGCCAGCTAACATGTGTGGCTTTGCTGCTTTTAGACAAACTCATGTATTGGAGCAGAGCGATACTCCAAAAACCACATTCTGAGTTAAAGCAAATTACCTTGCTGTCTGCCTGAGTACTTTACAGATTTACACATCTTCTTAGCAAGATTTGTAGGTATCAGATTTTTGTAAATCAAGGACTTGAAGCTTACTAGAGAAACTCACATTTAAAGTAGACACTGGATTCTTTTTTATTGAAAGTGACTGATTCAGGGGAAAAGAAATTGAGGGCTTTTGGCAGACACTGAGGGTGTGGAAAACTTGAGATATATTGTTTCTGCCTTTTTTTTTTTTCAGGGATAAAGTGCATTACTTTTAATTGTGAGGCTTTTATGATTTCTTTGTGCTTAGATTTGTATGTTACATACTTCTATAAAGGATATATATATCATTATATAAGAATTAAAAATAGGCAGTGCATCATTTTATTTCATAGGCTTGATAGGTTATTTTTAAAAAGCTAAATAAAATCAAGACACAATTGCTTGACAGAGATAGAGTTGGAGGGAATGGAAAAGAGGAAAAGGTATAGAAAGAGAGATGGGGATTTTAAACTGATCCTGGGCTGTGTAATGATGCTTGGTCCCTTAGCCCCTATTCTAATCACTGAAGCTAAAGAGATTAACCCTTAGATTGCTTTTGTCCATGGACTGAAGACTAAGCCTGTGCTTGTTTAGGCACTCTGAATAGGAATTTTGGCCTCTGTAGCCCAGTCCACATTCCTGCTGGTCCCACTCTAACAGAGTCTGGAGAGCCAATAGTGTGGTGATTTAGCCCTTGGACTCAGGTCAGAGAAACCTGGATTCAGGTCTGGATTTTGCTAACAGTCGTATCCGTTACTTCTCTGTGCTTTGATTTCTCACCTGTAGAATGGGAGGTAGCAGGTCAAGAGTGTGGTCTCTGGAACTAGACCTCTCACTTGGAATCTCAGATCTACCAACTGCGTGCTGTGTCACTTTAGGCAAGTGGCTTAACACCTCTGTGCCTTCAGTGTCAAACAGCAATAGTAATAGTTTCCCTCTCCTATCTGTGTTTGCATAAGTACACAAGATTATGTTTGTAAAGCAGTGAAAACATGGTCTGGGACATAAAAAGCGCTCAGCAGATGCTTGGTCTCTTCCTCCTTCCACTAACACATTGGCTCTCAGCTGGGAGTAATACCCCCCACCCCTCACCATGGGACATTTGGCAATGTCCAGGGACATTTTGTTTGTCCTAACTGGGAGGAAAGTAGACACCAGGGATGGTGCTAACCATTCCTACAATGTATAGGACAGTCTCCACAGTGAAGAATGCTGCTAAGTCACTTCAGTTGTGTCCGACACTGTGCAACCCCATAGACAGCAGCCCACCAGGCTCCCGTCCCTGGGATTCTCCAGGCAAGAACACTGGAGTGGGTTGCCATTGCCTTCTCCAATGCATGAAAGTGAAAAGTGAAAGTGAAGTCACTCAGTCATGTCCGACTCTTTGTGACCCCGTGGACTGCAGCCCACCAGGCTCCTCCGTCCATGGCATTTTCCAGGCAAGAGTACTGGAGTGGGCTGCCATTGCCTTCTCCTGACATGCCTTTAAATAACTGTAAAGAGGTCATTTGAGCTTACACTCTCCCTCTGCACTTTTACAGCCCCACCGGCACATGGAGGTTATATGCTGAATGAATGAATGAATGATCTGTTCCCAGATGTCAACAGTGTACTAGCCTCACTGGCAACCTAGTTCCCTTTAGGGCTAGGATTCTGTTCCAACTCTTCTTCCCCAGTCTGGACCCTCTACCTCAGGTTCCATAACTGTCCCTGTAGTACCAGTAGTGGATTATCCTTGGATGTGACTTTTCAGACTGGCTGGATCTTCAGCTGTTGCTAATGGCTGGTGATCTTTTTTTTCTGTTATCTGTTCTGGCTGACCATCATCCTGCTGAGAATACTCACGATGCTGACTGGTCATCTCAATTCTGACTTTCCTGGGGCCAGACTTCACGTTGAAGGAAACCATACCAGCTGCAACCTTGGCAAATTTTTCCCCCGTCTTAAGACTGGTGGCTGTCGGAATTTGTGGCTGTCTGACAGAGTCTCCACCCTACTTCCTTCTCCTCACCGCCTTTGGTCTCCTCTCTGTGGGGTTTTCCTCTTTGTCTGAAGTTCTCTTGCCTTCAGCACTGCAGTGCACACCCTGCCTCCAAGCAGTTCATGGCACAGGAACTTTTGATACTGACCGCCCTCCTAGTGGACACAGAACCTGGGAGGAGCCCCGCATTGATCTTTTTTGGAAGGTCCGCCGACGGAAGGGACCTTCTCTTCTGGCAGCGTTTTCTGTCTTAACTTTTGGATTGTGGTTGTTGAGTCCTGAGACATGAATAGTGAGCTAGCTCTTCTGGATCCCCTTCATACCAGGTGAGCTGGTGAAAATCTAGCTTTCTTCTCGTGGGAAATATCATGAGAGGAGCAGGGTGCTGGGGGTCCTCTGACCTGGGTTCAGTTTTCCACTATGCCCCTTACTGGTTATGTGAACATGGGCAAATTCATTTTAATATCTTTCAGATTAATTTCGTCTTTTCCAAAATACTAAGAAGAGCTCTGTCAGAGGTTGTTAGGAGAGACAGTACGTATAGGGCTTGGTACTGTGGCTGCTGAGCACTGGTTATTCTTTTTTTAATTTAATTTTTATTGGCGGATAGCTCCTTTACAGTGTTGTATTAGTTTCTGCTGCACAGCAAAGTGAATCAGTTACTTTGTATACATATATCCCCTCTTTTTTGGATTTTCTTCCCATTTAGGTCACCACGGAGCACTGAGAAGGGTTTCCCGAACTATACAGCGGGTTCTCATTAGTAATCTGTTTTTTGTTTTTTTTCTGTTCTAATTGACTTTATTCTCTTTCTCTGTCTCTTTTGTTCAGGCTATAATTAATATCAGAGTATTTTCAGTGTCTTTTTCCAGAACATTGATATTAATAATTCTGGTTTAGCTAAAGTTACTAAACTCCTACTATTTATTTTAATTAACAGTGTTAGACAATATTATTTTGATAATTTTACTATCTTTTTAAATTTTTAATATTACTTTATTTTGCTTTACAATACTGTATTGGTTTTGCCATATATTGACATGAATCAGCCACGGGTGTACATGAGTTCCCAATCCTGGACCCCCCTCCCACCTTCCACCCCATATCATCTCTCTGGATCATCCCTGTGTACCAGCCCCAAGTATCCTGTATCCTGTATCAAACATAGACTGGCAATTCGTTCATTACATGATAGTATACGTGTTTCAATGCCATTCTTCCAAATCATCCCACCCTCTCCCTCTCCCACAGGGTCCGAAAGTCCGTTCTACACATCTGTGATAATTTTACTATCTTATATAGATGTTAGCATTAGGAAAAACTGGGTTAGAAGTATATAGACCTCTGAACTGTTTTGTAACTTTTTTGAAAGTCTGAAGTTACTCAAAATTGAGAAAAAAAATCAGTCTTACAGTCGAAATGTAAGCATCTTGAGAAGGAAGAATGGAACTGGAGGAATCAACCTGAGAAAGTCCGTTCTACACATCTGTGATAATTTTACTATCTTATATAGATGTTAGCATTAGGAAAAACTGGGTTAGAAGTATATAGACCTCTGAACTGTTTTGTAACTTTTTTGAAAGTCTGAAGTTACTCAAAATTGAGAAAAAAAATCAGTCTTACAGTCGAAATGTAAGCATCTTGAGAAGGAAGAATGGAACTGGAGGAATCAACCTGCCTGACTTTAGGCTCTACTACAAAGCCACAGTCGTCAAGACAGTACGGTACTGGCACAAAGATAGAAATGTAGATCAGTGGAACAGAATAGAAAGCCCAGAGATAAATCCATGCACCTGTGGACACCTTCAGTTCAGTTAAATGGATGGTGCATGGATTCAGATAAATCCATGCACCTATGGACACCTTCGGTCGTGTCCGACTCTTTGCAACCCCACGAATCGCAGCACTCCAGGCCTCCCTGTCCATCACTAACTCTCACAGTTCACTCAGACTTACGTCCATCGAGTCAGTGATGCCATCCAGCCATCTCATCCTCGGTCGTCCCCTTCTCCTCCTGCCCCCAATCCCTCCCAGCATCAGAGTCTTTTCCAATGAGTCAACTCTTTGCATGAGGTGGCCAAAGTACTGGAGTTTCAGCTTCAGCATCATTCCCTCCAAAGAACACCCAGGGCTGATCTCCTTCAGAATGGATTTGGTGGATCTCCTTGCAGTCCAAGGGACTCTCAAGAGTCTTCTCCAACACCACAGTTCAAAAGCATCAATTCTTCGGCGCTCAGCCTTCTTCACAGTCCAACTCTCACATCCATACATGACCACAGGGAAAACCATAGCCTTGACTAGACGGACCTTAGTCAGCAAAGTAATGTCTCTGCTTTTGATTATGCTATCTAGGTTGGTCATATCTTTTCATCCAAGGAGTAAGCGTCTTTTAATTTCATGGCTGCAGTCACCATCTGCAGTGATTTTGGAGCCCCCCAAAATAAAATCTGACACTGTTTCCACTGTTTTCCCATCTATTTCCCATGAAGTGATGGGTTTGGATGCCATGATCTTCGTTTTCTGAATGTTGAGCCTTAAGCCAACTTTTTCACTCTCCACTTTCACTTTCATCAAGGGCAAGAATATACAATGGATTAAAGACAATCTCTTTAACAAGTGATGCTGGGAAAACTGGTCAAGCACTTGTAAAATAATGAAACTACAACACTTTGTAACACCATACACAAAAATAAACTCAAAATGGATTAAAGATCTACGTAAGACCAGAAACTATAAAACTCCTAAAGGAGAACATAGGCAAAACACTGTCCAACATAAATCACAGCAGGATCCTCTATGACCCACCTCCCAGAATACTGTAAATAAAAGCAAAAATAAACAAATGGAACCTAATTAAAATTAAAAGCTTCTGCACAACAAAGGAAACTATAAGCAAGGTGAAAAGACAACCTTTGGAATGGGAGAAAATACTAGCAAATGAAGCAACTGACAAACAACTAATCTCAAAAATATATAAGCAACTCCTGCAGCTCAATTCCAGAAAAGTAATCTGTTTTATACATAATGGCAGTAGTGTATTTATGCCAGTCTCAATCTACCAGTTTATCCCACTCTGCCTTTCTGCTCTTAGTATCTATTCATTTGGCTGTGTTTGAATTCTACTACTTTCTAGTTGTATGTTCTTGGGCAAGTTCCTTAAACTCTCTCTGTGTGTCTTAGGTTTACCACATCTATAAAACGTGTGTAACAGTAGGACTGACTTCATAGTGCGGTTGGATGAATTCAGTGAGGACCTGTATGTAAATGCCTTAGAACAGCCCCCGTGTGCCCCATTCCTTCACCTTTCCTCTGCTGCCGAGGTCTGGATTGCGGTGCAAGTGGCATAGGACACAAGCCAAATCCAGTGCCGGTGGTTAAAGTGGGCTAGAATGGAAGCCAAGTGACTTGATGGAGATGCTCCTCATGGAGAAAGGAGTCTGTGGGGGAAGGATACATAATGGGAACATGCGACTCTGTGTCAACTCCCCACCCCACCCCCGCCCCCACCCAGAAGCAGGGATCCTTTGGTCATGGAAAATGTCCCTATGTGCTTAGGCAGGGTTCCTAACTTTCAAGATAGTCTAGAAAAACAAACACCATAATGCTTTAAACTCCTTGAAATTCCCCATTTGTCCTCAAAGATATGGTTGCAACTTGCAAAGGAAGCCCTCCATTCTCCACTCGGATCCTCTTTGCTCCCTCTCACAATCTCTGTATGCTCCTGCTTCTCCCTTTAAGTTCATTTTTTGCTTCCAAACGCCTGTGTTGGCTACTCTTCCTTGGAGGGCTTCCCTGGAGCTAGTGGCTGTTTTTCAAGCCTCAGCAGAGTTTTCATCACCCCAAGGCAAACCTTGCCAGTGATTGTCGGGTACGGGAGCCTAAGAGCCTGACTCTTTTGCCTGAAAGAGATAGACGTTTTCCTGTGAGTTCCCCCTTGCTGCACTCTGTGAAACATGCTCAGAGGAGCTTCACCTGAACCTGCACGTTGGTTGACTTTTTCCTTTGGGGAGCACTTAATTTATCCTCATGTCTAAGTCTGCTTCTGGGGAACCCAGTCTAAGGCAGCTCTTTTCTGAGGTTCACCCCATATTGGAGACTTACACCAATATACGACCCCACTCTTGGAAGGTCGGAAATGGGGTGAGGGCCAGAGATGGGAAAATTTAAAGAAGTCATTTTTACACCTTACATAGTAAGAAAATAAACACCCATTTTATAATTTGACATAGTCTTAGGTGATTATATTAAATTGGTTTTGCTTTAAATATCAGCATTCAAGATTTATACATATACATGTAATTGTAATATATATTCTGTTTTAATAACTGACATTGTAATGATGTTGATATTTTTTCCCTCTAGTTTTCAATGTGTAATGCTTTAGTTTTAGAAACACTAAGGACATGTTTTTGGACTCTCTTGAGAATCAGCAACAATTTATTTTCCTCATCCTCTGGGTAAAATGTGTCCTTAGTGCCAAATACTTAATTTGAAGAGAAGACTTCATAAGCTAATAGTGAGGACCTGTGTTGAGGTATTTTGACCTGGCACTCTATGGAATAAAGTTAGTGAGAAATTCACTTGTATTGCAAATATTTATTTTTGTGCTATGAACTCTGCTAGATCCTGCTAATAAAGAGACTGTCATTAGGATATATTCTGTCTTGAAACTTTTAAGATGTTCTCTTTTTCCCCAGTGCACTAAAGTTTTATGATGATACACCTTGCTATGAGTATAATTCCCTTCATTGTGTTGAGCTGAGCTCCCTGTGAGTCTTTTCAATAGGAAAACTTAAGACTTCAGGTCTGGAATTTTTAAAAATTGCTTGCCATGTTTGATTGGATAAGAAAATAAGAAGGCATTAAGAAGGTAAAAATAGAAAATGTCATGGCTAGCCTCAAAATGTATACTGCAGGTCTTTGAAATCATAAGGGAATATTCTGGAGAACTTTTCCAATGTCTAATGTTTCAAATATGCCAATGCCTTGAATTAAGAAACCATACAGTCACTCAACTATAAGTTCCAGGACATATCTATTTCCTATTTTGTTCACTGATAAATCTTCTGTCCAAATACAGCATTTTTCCCCAAAATGAATTGTAAATACTTTGTTGGTTGGTACAATATCAAGATTGCTGCAACTGTTATCATTGTGACTGTAAGTGTAGCCCTTATTTAATATGTGTGTTCCTAGCAAAGAAAATGCATTCTTTAAAATAACCACACACTACATATGAGGAGGGGAAAACAAAACAAAAAAGAAACTTTCTAAACTTTGGGGATTAGAACAGAATAACTCATAGAGGAAGTGGCCAATAAATGTGTTACCCAGATTGTGGTGAGAAAGCCCTGTAAAAGGAAATGGAGACAATAATCAAGAATTCTACAAAAGTTCTTACAAGTGTTGCAAGTAAGAAAAATTACATCCCCTGGAAGTTTGCCCAGTGCTGAGCCATTCCTTAAACAAGCTTCTGGAACTGTGGACAAAGGGTGATCCTGAGTCTATTTACTCTTTTTTCTGAGACTTCAGTCACAAAGTGGTTTTGATCCAACATGAAAGTGAAGAGTTTTTCCTGGCTCAGTTCTGTAGCCCCATCATCTCCCTAGTCACCAAGGAAAGGTGGAAAACTGCTGTCCTATTATGGACTGAATGTTTGTGTCCTCCCAAAATTCCTTTGTTGAAGCTCTACCCTCCCCCATCTCCAACCACGTGAGTGTGTTTGGAGACAGGGTTCATAAGAATGTAATTAAGTTTAAATGCAGTCATGATGGTGGGGCTCTGATGTGATCGAATTAAGAGAACTCTCTACTCTCTCTCTGTCTTCCATGTGAGCAAACAGAGAGAAGGTGGTCATCTACAAGATCTCTCACCAGAAACTGAATTGATGGCATCTTGATCTTAGAACTTCAAGCCTTCAGAAATATGAGAAATAAATTGCTATTGTTTAAGTCATCAGTTTATTATGTTATGGCAACTGCAGCAGACCCATATACTCTTCAAAGATACTCTAGATTATTTGTCCTTGATTCAAGAAGTTTGTAATCTTCTTTCAGGCGTGAAATCATATCATTTTAGTATATTACATTATTTCCAATTAAAGATGAAAATTGAAAGAGATGTATGTCTATACAATTGAATAAATGACAAATAATTCAAAGTAGAAAAGGAAAAGTAGAGGATTCTCTCAGGAGGTGCAATAGGAAGAGAGAGGTTTCATGGGAGGGAATTATTGAAGAAATAAATCAAGAAAATTTCCCAGAATTGAAGGACATGAGTTTCCAGATGTTAAAGTCCCGTAAAGAGCACAATACAGTGATGAATTTGACTCATTAACAAAGGCATTTAATCATTAAATTTTAGAATACTGATGGACCTGAGGCTGGGGAGAAGGTGGGTAGATTTCTGTCCAAAGGATCAAGAATCAGAGCAGCTTTATATTACTTTGAGTTAAAGGAAATTGAAAAAAGCCTTGGGAATTCTAAGGAAAAATGATTCCCCCACTCAGAATTCTGTACTCAATAAAATCATCACTGCCTGTGATGAAAGACCAAAGGCATTTCAGGTATTTGACGTCTCAAAAAGTTTACCACTTTATACCCTTTTTTTGAAAGATACCGGAAGATGCCCTCAACCAAAAGAGAAAGAGGATCAAGAAAGTGAGGCTCACAAGGCAAGGGAGCCAACACAAGAGTGAGGGGCAAGAATTCCCAGGTTAACATGGCAGGGAGACCTAATGAAAACAGCCCATCAAGCCTAAAGAACTACCGATCTGGACTGAAGCAGGGAATTGTCTTTGGGAGTGATTTTACGCAGATGAACTTGATAGCATGCCTGATATTTATGAATGCATTGAGAAGGATTTGCATA